>CM062817.1:1249940484-1250090484 GCA_031772625.1 Pinus tabuliformis | reverse complement strand
TCATTCTATTTTTGTTGTTCTCTCACCCTTGCTTTCTCACACACACACTCTCTCTCTCTCTCCCCTCCGCGTTTTCTCGCCCTCTCCCTCTCCCTCTCCCTCTCCCTCCCCCTCGCTCTCTCTCCCTTTCATTGCCTCTCTCTCTCTCTCCCCTCCTCATTTTCTCACCCTCTACCTCTCCCTCTCTCTCCCTTTCTTTGCCCCTCTCTCTCTCTCTCTCTCTCTCCATCACCTTGTCCCTCTCCCTCTCCCTCTCTCTCCCTCTTTCTCTCTCTCTCTCCCTCCCTCCCTCTCTCTCTCTCTCCCTCCCTCCCTCTCTCTCTCCCTTCTCCTTCCCCTCCCCCTCTATCCCTCTCGCTATCCCTCCCCCTACCCTTCTCCCTATCCCTATCCCTCCCTGTCGCCCCCCTCTCTCTCTTCCTCCCTCTCTTTCTCCCTACCTCCCTCCCTCTCTCTCTTCCTTCCCCTCCCCCTCTATCCCTCTCACTATACCTCACCCTCCCCTTCTCCCTATCCCTATCCCTCCCCCTCTCCCACCTCTCTCTCTCTCTCTCTCTCTCTCTCTCTCTCTCTCTCTCTCCTCTCTCTCGCTCTCTCTCTTTCTTCCTCTCTCTCTCTCTCTCTCTCTCTCTCTCTCTCTCTCTCTCTCTCTCTCTCTCTCTCCTCGTTGTCTCACCCTCTCCCTCCCTCCCTCTCCCCCTCTCTCTCCCCCTCCCTCTCTCTCCTTTTCTTTGCCTCTCTCTCTCTCTCTCTCTACCTCCCCGTCTCTCTCTCGCCCTATCCCTCTATCTCTCTCTCTCTCTCACCCTCTCTCTCTCTCTCTCTCTCTCTCTCTCTCTCTCTCTCTCTCTCCCCCTCTCTTTCTCCCTGCCTCCCTCCCTCTCTCACTCCCTTCCCCTTCCCCTCTATCCCTCTCGCTATTCCTCCCTCTGCCCTTCTCCCTATCCCTATCCCTCCCCATCGCCCCCCTCTCTCTCCCTCCCTCTCTCTCTCTCTCTCTTTCTCTCTCTCCCCCTCTTTCTCGCTCCCTCCCTCTCTCTCTCCCTTCCCCTCCCCCTCTATCCCTCTCGCTATGCCTCCCCCTCCCCTTCTCCCTATCCCTATCCCTCCCCCTCTCCCCCCTCTCTCTCTCCCCCTCTCCCTCTCTCTCGCTCTCTCTCTTTCTGCCTCTCTCTCCCTCCACCTCTCTCTCTCTCTCTCTCCCCCCATCTCCCTCGTCTCTTTCTCTCTCTCTCTCTCCATGCCTCTCATCCCTCCCATTTCTCATTCTCCCTCGCTCTCTCTCTCATTCTTGCTTTCCTTCTCTCTCCCTCCCATCCACTCCCCTCTCCTCCCAGCTCTCTCTCTCTCTCTCTCTCTCTCTCTCTCTCTCTCTCTCTCTCATGTTTCTCACTCTCTATCCATTCCTACCTCCCTTTCTCTCTCTCTCCCCCCTCTCCCTTTGACTCTCTATCTCTCTCTCTGTCGCGCCTCCCCTCCCTACGTCTCTCACTCTATTTTTGTTGTTCTCTCACCCTTGCTTTCTCACTCACTCTCTTCCTCCCCTGCCCTCCTCTCTCTCTTCTACCCACCACCCCTCCTTCTCTTCATCTACCCTTTCACTTAGTACTAACAAAAGGCATTGTGATAATGACTTTCAATATACACATAATTGAGATCACAAATTTCAATTATCCATAGCAATAGAAAAAACAGAAAGAAAGGCAATGAATAAAATCTTAGATATCTACATAATATATTTGATGACAAAAATAGTTGCAACATGATATATGCTATAGGATAAATAAAAACCCTCTCTCTTCAACCCACCCCCTCCTTCTCTTGATCTACCCTTTTACCTAGTACTGACAAAAGGCATTGTGATAATAACTTTCAATATACACATAAGAAATCACAAATTTCAATTATCAATAGCAATAGAAAAAAGAGAAAGAAAGACGATGAATAAAATCTTAGATATCTACATAATATATTTGGTGTCAAAAATAATTGCAACATGATTATACTATAGGATAAATAAAAAATACAAAAAACTAAATATAAATAGATATACCTCCGAAAATTAATCTCACATGCAAAATTGTTTAAAGAAATTGAAATAAATAAATAAAAATTCATAAATATTATAAAATTTTAAATATTATAAAATACAAAATTATAAGTTTATTTACACAAACACGAGACAACAAATAACTTTGAAAGCTCTATAAACTAATACGGTTATACAATATTATAACTTTCTGGACAAAACTAGACAACATAGAAATTTGACTCGTATATAAACTATGGTATGGCAAGAAATTATAATACTACATATTAACGTAGAGAATGCTACAATTATTTTAAAATACATTTTAAAAAATGCAATAACTAAGTCCTTTAGAGAACGTGGTTGCAAAAGTAAAGCCATTGACTAATGAAAAAAAAATATATATGTATATGTATGGGAGAGTGAAGGAAACGCCTAAAAACGGTTATCTATTTTATTAAAAAAAAAAAACCATTAATCCATTTTGTTTGGTTAGCCTATTCTACTCATCATCTAATTATCAATTGCAATGCAATTATACGGAAGGTAATCTATTTATTATTTGCATTTCTTTTGGTCAGTCCGCTCCATTCAACGTTAATATTTGCTGTAACCCAAAGCCATCATGGGAATCGATGGTTGCATGGCAGCTCATCCTTCCATAGTCCATGTGTTATATGGACACAAACATGGCATTGCTACCAGAATTAGAGGTTTAGAGTTTGAATCGTTACATTAATCTAATACTAGGTTTTGCTCTTTGAACGGACATCTCATTGCTGGAAATTACGCTAAGATTGCTTACATTCATTTAATTGGTTTTTGCTCTTCTCAGTTTACTACTACAACGAAAGTCAGACACTGCATTGTTATTCCCCACAAAAAGCATTAATTCCTCGATCAAACAACTCTCCAGAAATATTTTAGTTATGTATCCATGAAAGCATTAATCCCTACATTTTTCGATCCTCCTCAACTTTGTAGCATCACAGACTTTGTAGTGAAATCCATGTAACACAACAAAAATGATCACAAAATCACAAGGGAAAAAAACTACTTGAAATTATGAGAGCTATCTCTGTCACGGGAATCGAACCCGTGTCCTTAGTTTTCTAGCTGATCAGAGCTAGCTCTGTCACGGGAATCGAACCCTATCTCACACTTCTGTTCTCTAGGGGAAATCCACGTAACACAACACAAATGATCAGACTTTTGTTCTCTAGGGGAAATACATGTAAAACAACACAAATGATCACATAAGCATAAGGGGAAAAAAAAGTACTTAGAAATTATAAGAGCTAGCTCTGTCACGGGAATCGAACCGGTGACCTTAGTTTTCTGGCTGATCAGAACCGGAAAGGAAGCTCAACCTCGATTTTCATAACGGTTGAATCTCGAATTTGAGGTTATGAAGATGGCTCGCTCGTGGGAATCGAACCCACAGCATTGGTTTTGTTTCTGATCCAGACCCCAAAGGGAGCTCGGCCTGGGTTTTCTTGAGGGGTTTCACAATCACATGATAGAGGTTTCCATTGTGTCGAAATGCTGGAGTGATCAAGGTTACAGTCCGGTTTCTCACTTAATTCAATCCAAACTACCAAGATTACATTAATTCAGTCATGATCTCTTCTACTTGAGAATTATGAGAATCGGACCCTCGATAATAGGTTATAAAAGAAAATTTCTAATATCGTTAACATTTCTGTATGGAATAGCAGATCAAAGCAGATAAATAAAAAAGGAATGACATAACGGAGAAATACAAATTATATTTTACTGATACAAACATAACCCAACCGTGGTTGTTCCAGAAACTTCTTGGAAAAAAAAACAGGGTACATATCACTGCTAAGAAAAAACAGGAAGCAAGAAGTCAGAGATACCGGTTAAATAGGCAGCGAATGAATCCTCGAGGTAACCCGCTTGCGCACAACGCATGATCCATCTGTGACCCTCAACAGGCTTTGAAAGAAAACATGTAACTTCGTAGGCTTTTGATGTCTTCCTCAGACACACCTGAGAGCATGAGCTTTTTGAATCATGGCATTACACATGAAAAAAAAATAATGTTATAAAGCCACAGCATACCCTTTTTGCTTTTCTGGGTACAAACGGTCACAATTATAAATGAATAATGCTATAAAACCACAGCACAGCTTTTTTGCTTCTCTGGATTATAACGGCCACAATTGTTTCCCTTTCTATCTAAGTTTCCAGCGCTGGTACGCTCCCACTCTTCAAACGAACGGTCATTATCATATCTTTGTGAATTAATTTGAGAGAATATTCCTCCATTTGAGTGAAACGGTTGCACTTTATTGATTGATGTAAAGATCCATACATAGTTTGTTTTATTCATTTTCTCATAAACACCGTGTATTCAGAACTGCACAAAGCACATTGGCATTCCCAGTTCACACTATTAACAGTTAATTGTAAGCTAAAATTGATTAGCAGATTTTTTTTGGAAGAGTTTGTTAAAGTCAAATTAATGTAATATTCTTTTCCGCATAGCTTAATTAAATTTTGGTAGTGTTTAAGTGTAACTTTACATGAGTGTAGTTTGGACATAAAATATATATATATATATATATATATATATATATATATATATATATATATATTTAATATATTATATAGGTTGGTTTTTTATTAAAAGTTTATATTAAAAAAATTATATCATGTGATTGTGTTATTAATTAAATATATATAGTGTTTTTTAAATAGGAATATATAAATGTATTTATTTTGATACGGAGTTAACAACTTTTTTAGATTTATGTAACAACTCGCAAGTTAACTAATAATCTCTTTAGATATATGCAATAACCGGTAGGCCACATAATTCAGGAATTCATAGTTTAACCTAGGACCGAGACATCTGGAGACCACGAGTACTAGAGTCTAAATCTCAGACTCGAGCGGGACACCTATCTCTATAAATGAATTTTACATAATGTATTATTATTGCGCAGAGAGGTAGCCAAGTATGGGGTACATATATAGACGTTAGATGTTAGATGTGTAGGAGTTAGGTCTTAGATGTGTAGGCATTATATTAGATGTTAGATGTGTAGGAGTTAAATATGTGAATATTTTTTAAATGTCGGGTTTATAAGTATACATATGTTATGTAAGTATTTTGACTTGGTCAAATTACATACAAAATAAAATTTAAAAACAATAATAGTAATAATTAATTTGTTAATCATCCATGGATGTTGGCAAGCTCTTATGAATCTAGGTGATCAAAAGTTCAATCCCTCGGACATGTTTCACCAAGCCAAACCAAAAAAATTAATTAATTAATTAATGATCAAAATAAGATTGAGATAAAATAGTAAATTTTCGGAGGTTTTCACAATCAATTGTTTTTCCCATGGTATTTTTCTCAAATGGTCGAATTACATACAAAATAAATAAATAAAAAATTAAAAATTTAATAAATTTGAGATAAAGTAATATTTTTATAGATAGAGGTTTTTGGGCTCCATGTTTTCACAACCCATAGTATTCTTCTCTAATGGTCAAATTACATAATAATAATAATAATAATAATAATAATAATAGTAATAGTAATATAATGAATAATTAATAATTAATAATTAATAATTAAAACAAAATTGAAATAAAATAGTTAATTTATGGATGGAGGTTTTTGGGTTTCATGTTTTCACAATCCATGGTTTTTCTCATGGTATTCTTCTATAATGTAGTCTATTTAATGTATTCTTCACTAATGAAGACATTCATTGCAATAAAATGTTTTAGCTGGATAAAAATAAACCCTAATTTCCACAACACCTATCATAACCCTGAGCAATTTTCATATCCGATTTGGGAAATAAAATCACTCAATAAATACACATTACATGAAGACTTTATAACTCTACAAATGCATGTCTTCTAGGTAAAACTTGGGGAAAAAAGCCTTGCTCACTTTGCTACATAGCCTTCAAAGGTTATATTTTTCTATGTTGTTATATATGTTATCCATTTTATCATAAATGTTATAAAATTTTACTCTGGAGTGTGAAGAGAAATGCGAGCACCAAAAAAATGAAATCGGGTGCATGCAATCCTACATTTTATTTATATTTTTTTGTCCTCATTAAAATTTATTAGAGTTACTGAGTTTAGACTGTGTGAACCATTGGTTTTAATCTCTCCATGAAAATTCACTGGAATATGTTGAAGATGTTCAAAACAACTTAGTTTAGATACAATTGTTATTGAGTTTTATTTAGGAGATTGAATGATTACATTAAATTTAAAATTAAACCAAAGATATTTAATATCCTTGCAAAGATATAGGTATACATTCTTATTGGATTTTATGATATATGAAGGAGCTTATTAGGTTTTATAGTCTAACAAGAGATATTTAAGTAGATTGTTTTAACTACCAAACTTATATATATATATATATATATATATATATATATATATATATATATATATATATATATATATATATCAAACCAGCCTATATTCATCTTAATTTTGAATTTATTAAGCACTGAGAGGGATCAAATATCTCGAGGTTCAAATATTTCCTCAAGTTATTGCACTGAAAAAATAGGTTTGCACCATGAGAGATTTGATCCCTCTTCGTGCTTGACAGATCTAGAGTTAAGATGGATCTAGATTGCTTATGATATATACTACTAGTTAATATTAACACTTTTGTATTAAAATGTGTATAATAATTATGTAATAACATATATATATATATATATATATATATATATATATATATATATATATATATATATAAGAAATTGGTCGAGGTTTTATTAAATTGGTCAAGTTCTGGTCATTAAAGTACCTTTTCTTTTGAGAGACCATGTGTTCAATTCTGTCAACACTCTATTAAACAAACAGAAAATGACACCTAGTATCTCTAAATATAATTTATTATTATAATTATATTAATTATTAATACAATTTGTAATTATTATCATAATTTAATATTAATACTACTATATGTTATTATTAGTATATATTATAATACTTAATAAATTATATATTAATACTATTATATTATATTATAATATATTATGTGAAATACATACTAATTTTATATATAGATATATATAACATGGTAAGAAATATTATTTGGAGTAGGGAAAAATGCAGCTTTTGTAATAGTTTGAATATGCTTTGGTTTTACAATGTAGGGATAATGGTTATGCCTACTTCAATATGGACATGTAGAATTAAATCGAAGAAAAATTAATTAGAAGTTATGAAAGACTATCTATGTGAAATTTCATTGTGATTATAATTTTCCTTAGCACTTAAAAGGACATATTTCATCATAACTACAAATTTTTAGTCCTTAAAATATATTTTAGGAAACATTTCTTAAATTTCAAGTGGGAGTTCTTTATAGACCTTAATATTATCCTCTCAAAAGCATTAACCAATTTTTATTGGATGGAATTGTTATATTTTCCAAACATGATGAAGTGAACTTAAGTCAGTGACCTATATTGATTATGTCCACTCCTCTTGCTAAATGTTAAAAAGTTCAAATGTACTAATCCCTTTTTTTCCCAAACTTCCTTTGTACTCTTGATGGTTCTGGACCCGCCAATATTCAGGGGATCTCTTCAGTATGAAGTCCCAACTAGAACTCAGACCGTTTGGAGTAGGAGTCTCAATAGTGTGTGGTAATGTAATGCCTTGACAGTAGTAGCGCACAGAGATAAGTATGATAACTTTGGGTTGAAGCAAGTGTGTGACGTTGCATCGAGTCAAGTGAGATGCATGGGGGTTCTAACACATGGAGGGGAAAAGGAAGTGTGCCCCTTAGAAGCCTATAATAGTACACATCTTGAAAGGAACACACGAGCAGAATGAAATCGCAAGCTAAAATGCGGAATAGTCCACAAGTTAAAGTGACGAGTTAATCCAACAATACGCATTCAACAAGATTCATACAATTGCATACAAAGTAGTTCATAAGAAAATGTGTAAGTTAAACAACATAGATTGCTAAAACAACTAGAATAGTCCAACTACAACAACAACATATGCATGAAAGTGTGATGGATCTATAATTATTATTATAAGTGAAAGTTCCATCCATACATACACCATTCATGACCACTAGCCCCAATAATGGAACATTACAGTCAAGAACACCTGCTCTGCCAAATAGGTATACTCGCTCTACATTATGGAGAAGCCAAGGCTCCTCACAATCCTCCCAAGCCTTTTCTAAGCCTAAGCCTATCCAAAAGCTTGGCTACCAAAAGTATGTCCTATGAGTTATGAGGTTTGATTTATAACAAAGGGTGGGGTGACCCTTGAAATTTCCCTTTGTGACTCTTTGACGACCCTCATGACTCTTCAACTTCTTTACAAATAACTCATTACATAACATGATTACCTTTCACATTCCACTAGTGACACTTGGAATTTCATTTACAACATATTTACAAATAATATTACTTTTTCCACATGTACCCATGTGAGACAAAATAGTCTAGAGACAACCTAACAAGAAAAAACACTATGACTTCGAATTTTGGGGAAATACCAACTCGGAAACCTTCACTTGGTGCTTCTCAGTCATGTACTCCTACCAATATTGGTATTATGCGATGATGTCCCCAAACTTCTTAATGGTGTCTTTCTAATAGCGAACTCTTTCCTTCATAGAATCTAGGTATATGGTCTTGGAACTTGTATCCAACTCATCTTGAAGCATGTGCAGCATGGTGTTGTCCATGAGGGGACCACCAATGTTCTTTTTCATCTTACATGCGTTGAGCCCCAAGTCATCCTTGGTGGCATCTCACCTTAGCTTCTCCATGTACTTGTCAATCTCTAGCCAGACTTGGTTCTTATTTTTAGCCTCGATGTGGGAACCGATTGAAGGGATTTTGTGCATTCTCACCATGACATCCAAACTATTGTATAACCATGCATATGAGGCCTATATGCCGATGACGAATGGGGTGAGCTTCTCATATTATGGATCAACATCTGGATCTTTGCTTTCTCCATATCTGCCGAAGGTTTCATCATCTTTAGCAAGTGAATGAGGGCCCCTTTTTACCACATTGTCCACTCTTTCACATGGGTGATGCCAGTATGTATATTCCTGAGAGTTTGACCAAACTCTTTGCTTCGTTGTTGTAAGCCATGCACATGTACAACTGATTTATGCATGGTGATGAATCCATCATAGAGCTTCTGCATGGTAGTCTCAAGTGTTGATACTCCATCAAGTATCTCTTTCCTCATCTCTCACATTGGGGAAACTACACTCTGCTCTTTGAGTTGTTCTGCCTCTTGCCTACTTGCCTGTAATTTCTTTGCCACTTGTTCATTCTCGACCAACAATAAATTAACATTGGAGATTGTGGCTCCTGCATAGGCCAAGGTGGCATTGGCAATGGCAGCTGGATGCTTTCTGACATCTAACACTATCAACCTTTCCTTCATGAATGCAAGTGATGTGTGATCATGTAGAAAGTGTTTCCTCGCACTTGTACAATCTTCTTAGGCAACTCGTCAAATGAAATATTGTACACATCCATAAATGGATCATCATCAAGGAGAACAACCTCTCCTTGCTCGCTCGGGACTCGTTCTAGCACTAGAGGTGGTGGAGACTGAGAGGTGACCTTGGGTGCTTTTAGCATAAGGTTAGTGTCTTCATTCTGTGGCTCATCCCACAACTTCATGTTTGTCACTTCAATCAATTGCTCAATATGCTGAGCAAGCTCTCGATCCTACATATGTTCACCCTCTTCTTCAACTACTGGTTGTTCTGAATCTTCAACCTGTATGGGCATTATGTTCTCTATCATTGCACCTTGCCTTGCTTCTTCCTCCTATTTCTACTTCTCTTCCCTTTCTCTCCTTCTTAGCTCTTTCTCTTCCTTCAACTTCTTATTCATTTCCTACAACTTTTGTTCTAATTCCTCTATCATTTATTTTTCTTTCTTCCTACACTCTGCCCTCTTTATTCACTGCTCCCTCTTTACCTCTACTGCCAAAGTTTCTTTCTTAGTGATTATGTATGCTCTCATCTTGTAGCTTTTATCTGCCTCTGGGTTCTCGATGATCTTCCTCTTTCCCTTTTCCTACGTCGGATTGCTTCTTATTGTTATTGTTGTTGTTTATTTCTGCACTACTATTGGCTCTAGCGCAACCTTCCAAACTGTGGCTATACTAACTAGATCATGGAGCTTGGAGTCGGTGTAGCAATATCTCCAAGGGTCCTCATGCTAGTGAAATGTCTTGTGGATCCATGGATAGTACACCTTTTCACAGTGGTTCTTGAAAATTTCATGGGGATCATATAGATTAAAGTCCTTGGTGTTGAACTTTAACTTCAATATCTCCTTAGCTTCAGCATCCACATATTTCAAGCTCTTAATCTCACATAACTCGATCCGCAAAGGAAGAGCAAGCCATGGTGCCTTCTTCTTCCTGTGCAGTCCTGTTGATAACCCTTTGGAGAGGTGATATGAGACCTCTTGCATGAACAACTGTCCATGGCATACCTTGGTAGAACATGCAGAGGCTTCTCTCCACAAAACGCTCTAATGAAGGTGCCACCAGGTGAGGCATACCAATCTACAATTTTAAGTATCGCCTCCATCACTTCTTGGGACATGCAAGGTGGATCCTGCTCAAATATCAACTCATAATAAGGGAGGATGAAATGGTCAGTCAGCCTTGCCATTACTCTTCGGTAGCTACAGTCAAAAAGCCACTTGCAATAAATGTTGACGACAGTCTCTTTCGGTGTCTATGTCCAGCTTATGCTAGGAAACTGTTATTGGGTACGTATTGCATCTAGTAAGTATGCGTACATGTGGAATCCCATTTTCTCATCCTTGAGAAGATTTTGGGCATTAGTCACATGGAATTTTAACTGATAAGCCAACAGGTCTAACCAGTTGAATGGCCCTCTGTCATTCACCAACTGGTCCAACACAACTACCCAACCTTCAGGAAAGGTTTGGGTGTTTTCTTAACTATATATTCGGTATGCAAATATGATCAAGAACTAGTAGGAATTCCTAAGTGACTTGGTCTTATAAACATGATTGGGTGTTTGTCTGAACTTTGACGGCTCTTTTACCTATATCTCTTGTGTTCACCTGGTTGTGGGTGGCATAGAAAAGTGTGTCCATGTGCCTCATCGGATGAGGTAAATGATACATCTAATGATAGTTCTCCATCCTAAAGGTGGAAAGCTCTATCCCATTGGCACTACTCAATGTTATCTATGTGTGAATCAATCGAGTTGATAATGTCACACATGGGAAGGTGGGGTACCTGCATGCAACCTTGTATAATCTTGACCACTGGATATTGATATAAACTTTCCAATCCTCTAAGTCTTCCTTGAAGTCCTCTGTAAAAGTATCATTGATTTGTTTCCATGTCAACTTGATGCCCTTATTTTGAACAACTGAGTGTCTGCACAGACTGGCAAGTTCAGTGACACCTCCTCAACTGCTTCCCCAGTACTACTCTTGACAGTTTCCTCTGATGCGGATCTCTTGGAGGCCATGTTAACTGTAACTGCTAGAGATATGCTCAACAACTATTGTAGATGGAAACAGAGAGGACTCTCATGGCATGCAAATGTTATCTTGAAACCAAAAGCTACTTCAAGATCAGATCAAGCAATAAAATGGGTTAATGCTATAAGGGATTGCACAATTCTGGTTCAAAGAGGTGACTGGAATCCTATTGGAACTGCATACTACATAGTCCCAGCAGTCAGACAAGGAGGCTTGCTTACTGGAACTGCACATTGCACAGTTCAATCTGGGGACATGTAAGAAGAGACTGTGCATTGCACTATCTGAGTGGCTAGGACTGGGAGGATGTCTCCTAGAACTACATAGTGTGTATTTGTATCTAGACCAGGGAAACCTCTGCAAAGTTACAAAAACCAAGGCAGAGGCCTTGATCTCCCAGAATGCGCAGTGCTTGCAAGGGAAAGCGAGATTCGGGCAAAGGAAGCCTAGATCTGGCCAAGGGGAGTGTGAAATCGAACAGATTTGAAGGATGGTAATATGATGAGTGTAGATCTAACTGAATGATGATGCATGCAAGTGAAACAAGTGTAGGAATCAATCAAACTAAAGGAAAATGAAGCATGTGGAGAGAATCACCATAATGACGCTCGTTAGTGCAAAAATTGGGTAATGCATGTGACACTCTGGAAAGGAAATGAAAAACCTTAAAAAACACTTCTACAAGCTAAAAAAAGTTAAAACACCAACAATAATTCAAAAAAAAAGTGAAACAACACTCTCACAAGGTAAACAAAAAAAAGCAACAAAAAAAATGGCAAATTACTAGAAAAGCAAGACTTACCTGGAAAATTGACAAAGATCACACCGAAGGTTTCTTGATCTCCTCAAGAATGCCAGAGCTCCAATATGAAAGTGAAAATGAGCTATGGCAACGTCGATTAAATATATTTTTCTGATTTAGGGTTTATGATGTGAAGGCCTAAAATCAAGGAAAAAGCGACACTTGGTGGCAGTTTCTAAAATAACTCAAGTGCCTCCTTTAGGCTACTAAAAATAGATCCTTATTTTCAAGGGATGCCTTTTTTATTTTTCAGGAAAAGCTTCCATGCATTGCCCGAAGAGATTGCACATTCTAGGAAGGACTGGGCAACTCACTGGCTCATGCACTGAGTAGCTTATAAGTAAAGGCTTCTGCACAATTTCTAGGGTAAGTGGCTCCCAGCTACCTCTCATGCTCTGTACAATTTCCCAGCTGAAGGTTGGTTGTCAACTAGATTTGCACAATTTTGGAGTTGAAGGGTCATTTTCAACTAGACTGCGCAATTCCTGAGAGCAAGGTTAGTTTCCCTCAAGGATTGTCCAGTTCTCTAAGGAAAGCCAAAAACTGGGTTGAAACCATGTCAAGAGATTGGCTTGTGGGTTAAACAATAAACCAAGTGAGCAAACACAATCCATCATGCAAAGGATGAAGCTCAATCAAAACACAAATACTTGGATCAATGTGATATGGGCTGCTGAGGTTTAGAAGGGAGGCTCGAAAATGAAGCATTCGTAAAATTTTGGAGGTTGGTTGTAGCCGCTACAACATTGGCAACACACTGGTAGAACTCCAGCTCTCTGCATGGATCTTGTCTCATGCAAAGTGAGTCAAACTCTTCCGGAAGTATTTTTCAATTCTTTGATTGTCATAGCTTCTTCACTAGCTTGAGTTAAATATGTAGTCCCTACCATTCTCTTTATCAGTAGCACAAATACCAAGCCAAGTCAAACTGAGTTGTTTCGATTAGAGATGAGGGGTATAAAAATTCATAAATAATATAGGATGTCAGAGTTTTAGCTTCATCTTTGTTGTTTCTTTGCTGCCATTAGGCATGGACCAGTACCCCAATGGAGTCACTTAAGGAACACAAGCATTTCTCTACTACCAGTGAGCCTAGATAGTACCCTAGCGGAGTTACTTGCTTCACCTCTCTGCACAGGAAGCCTTTCTCTTCTTTCACCTTTATTTTATTTTTTCTTTTTCTTTTTTTTCATTTTCAAATAACTGTGTAGGCACTTATTTATTTCATGAGGCAGAAGAGGGATCCCGACTTATTGATACCAGAAGAGGTTATCCCTTCAAATAAGGATGTTTATATATACCTTTGGCATACTTGTTAAGGTTTTCCCCCTCCCCTTACTCTACTTGACTAAGTTGACAAGGGTTAACCGAATATAGAAAACTGATTAGCATAGGCAGTACTAGTTAAGGGTGAAAGCATAGTGATTTCACCATGATTGTCTCTTAAAGGAATTTATTTTCCATCAGGGTATTATCAACTAGAAGAAACACAATATTCTCATAAGGAGAGGGAATATACAGATAACCAAGTGTTGATAGTTGTACAAGTTCCTCTTGGATTTCACCCTGCTTATCTAAGAAGCCAAAAACAATTTCATGCGGAAACTAACCTACAGGCGCACAAGCAAACAAGCAAAGGAATGAATTAAGGCAAAGAAAAATAAAGTAAGAAAATCAAGAAACAAAACAAGAAAGCAAACACTACTCCTAATCCTAAGCTAAAAAAAGAATGGTCCAACTCACGTGAAGTGATGTTTCCAATGCAGTCATCAGCGCATTGGTTAGCCCATGTAAGTGATAGAATTATTGAAAAGAAATATATTCAAGAAAACTAATAGATAAGAAAGATAAAACAATGCAAATCAATACGTTCAAAGCTTGAATGCGTCCATGGAAAAGAAAAAATTGAAAGCACATGAAAGGCACTCTACAGATGTATCATGGTGTCTTATCACATTGCAAGTGGAATAAAGCATGTACACACCTTCGAACTTGGAAAACAACCAAACACGAAGAAAGAAGAATGATTTCATTTCACAAGAGTTTTTGCTACATATGACTCCTCAAATGCATGAGAAATAGGATTGTATGATTCTGGTGGAGGATGCGAAAGTTATGGAATGGATTGATTTTCAGTGTTAAGAAGAGAATGATGAGGAGCCTGGGGGGATTCAACAAATTTTTTATTGGAATTGGAACTAAATTCAAGGCTACGAGAACCTAAAATAACCATCAGCTTGAGCTGAAGTGCCACAAAATCTTGAGGAGATTCCACTTCTCATAAGATGGATCATCAAAGACCGGTGGCTTAGAAATATCGATAGTAGATTAATCAGAACCGTGATGGATGAATTAGTGAAAAGATCACGACAACCAAAATTATAAAATTCAAGATGAACAATGGCATCCTCATGATCTGACAAATCATAAAGAGGGGGTGATGAAAAACAAGAAATTTCACCCTTTAAGTTTTTGGAAATGAAATATGAGAGATTGGGTGGATCCGAGAAGAAAGATTTGTCCTCTCCACAATCAAATGAAAGACTAACATCCCACATGTTCTGTGAATGATAAAAAGTGGAGACATTCAAAGATGAATTTTCACAATATGGAACATAAATGGCATAGTCATGGAAGGTGTCATGATAAAGAAGACAAGGTGAAGATGGGAGGAGTTCACCCTTCACCTCATATTCTTCTTTATACTCCCACACATACTCATCAAAAATAATTGTGCAGGTTGGTTGTTCAACACCAACTTTGTCCAAAACTTGATCCTCGTGAACATCACATGTGGAATCTAGAACGGATGAACACGACACACCAAAATCCGGAGGATGAAAGGATGGAGGTTGAGCAAATGAGACCATGTGACAACCATTAGGATTGCAACCAAAATATTCACAAAAATCTTGAGCAGGTGGGGTCGGACGAGATGGCGACAGTTCAAAAAGTGGATTCACAACTTCTCCCACCTCATCCTCCAGAGCTAGAGATGTTTGGTTAGAAGGGGACAGGGGGTCACTTGGGACAACAACCTCATCTATCTCAGATGTAAAAGCTCTATCACCAAGGTATGTTGGGAGAGAGTCAGAAGTTTCTAACTTGTGTCGATTCTCAAATATGTGAACAAGATATTGAAATCTTCCCTCCAGAAATTTCCAGTCAACTTCATCTTCAGGAAATTCAAAACAGTAATGAATAAAGCAATCATAAAAGTGCTCAAGATATTCATCAAGTTCTTTTCACAATTTTAAAATTTTTTGATGAAGTGCTTTACAGTCATAGAAAACAAAATCACAAAATAATTCTCTGATCATGTGATCAGAAGAGTGTATAGAGGCTGCAGGCAATGTGTGACACCATTTCTTTGCATGTCCTTCAAATGTGAAAGCAAACAACCGAAGAGAAGTTACATCCGAGGGGACATCATGCCTATCACAAAAGCCAACAAAGGAAATTATGTGCCTAAACAAGGGTGTTCCATCATCGCCACTGAATTTGTATTTTGACAAGTAACTTATAACTTCCACCAACACATCAAAATCAGCAGCGTGAGAGAAACATGTCAGTGTTGTGATTAGGAAATAAGTCATTAAGGATTTGAAAAAACTCAAAACAGACTTCAAGGGCTCAGCTTGTTATCTGGCCCTCCTTTTACCAACAAAAATGTTGATGGTGCTGGACCCGCCAACATTTAGGGGATCTCCCCGATAAGAAGTCCCAACTAGACCTCAGACTGTTTGGCATAGGAGGCCCAAAGTGGGTGGTAATGTAATGCCTTTACCATGGTAGCGTGTTATTACACAATATTTTTTCACATTCCCAACTCTATAACCCAAGTTTCTTCCTTTTTTCCACTGCCGTCACAAATGTCGGAAAGTGAAAAAAGTTGTGTAAAATCATTCACCATGAATTTTATGCTCAACACATCCCAGAAGAGATGGAAAACTAATGTCTTAAAGTAATTCTAGAAAAACTTGTGAAAAGCCCTAATTTGCAAGACCAGCGCTACTTTTAGTAGGAAAATATGTGTTGGTGAAATTTTGTCTAACTAGTGACTAGCATTGGCAGCACAACTTTTGGTAGGAAAATCTGCGTTGATCCTCTTCAAGCAGTTTCTCCAAAAATGGAGCAGAAGCTTCTATTACTAGAAGCCTCAAGAACGATGAGTCGGTAGATGTTAGAAGAAGATATGGTAGAGTACTCCCATTTAGATCCTTTGATCCTACCTTTAGGGATATTACCTTTGGGATAAGGACCTTCTTCACCCTTTGGTGGATCTCTAACCTCCTCTCCATCACTATAAATTTTTTCTTCACTTTCCTCAATGGGTTGGTCATTGCTAGTTGCCATTCGTCTGCTCGATTATACTTATATGTTACCATTTTGGTGAGAGAGGAAGGGAGAGCTTGTTAATTTTGGCTTGGACTTGGAACCATCCTGAAGGAGGCCTTCAACATAAAGGCATTAGTTATATGCTTCCCTCTTTGATTTAATCATTAGTACAAAGAATGTTTTACTTCCCATAAGCTTGTCTATGATAGTTTTGTTAGTACAATACTCCTTGATCTATTGTATAACTTACATTGGAATGCATGTGCTATGATCTCTCTTGCTGTTGTATTTTTATCTCTCTTGTAGGTATTCGGATGCAAGGAATAGTAAGGAGCGGCCTGGGAGGTAATGGATTGGGATCATCATCAAAGTTCAAGCAAATTGGAGAGAGGAAGGCCATCTCCCTTTCTCATTTTTCATTCTGATCTAGGTTAGGGAAGTTTTCTTGTTTTATCATGGTTGTTACCAGACCCATACATTGGGCTAAATGGATCACTTCTATCTGTAGAAGGTATTGCCTAGTTAACAAATTGGTGACTCCACTCGGGAAGCCTACACCCTTTTCATCCTCCTTTCATTTTTTTCCTTCTTGTTAAGTTTGGACAAACATTGAATGACCCTTTGCTTTTATAGATTTTCATTATGTACTCTGAATTACTGGTGTCTTAGGGTATCAGGTCTAGAGTTTCTTCCTAATTATTTCTTACTTTTCCTAAAACTTTCTCGCTTAGCGCGTGTTTTATCAGTGACAGTCGCATTGACAGCACCTGTTTTCCCCTATATAGTTGGGTTGAAAACCTTGTCTTCCACTACTTTCCCATGCTAATAGCAGGTTGTAGTTCTTTGACCTAACACTGCTAGCTCAGGTTTTGATATGAAATCTCGTGTTGAACCTCTTCTGATAGGTTTTCCCAAAATGGAGGAGAAGCTTCACATGCTAGAAACTTTGAGAACATTGAGTTGCATGTTGTTGGGTAGAGATATAGTCGAGCTCTCCCATTTGGAGCTCTTGATCCTACCTTTAGGGTCCCTCCCCTTGAGATGTTGATCTTCCTCCCTCTTTTATGGATCCCTAACTCCCTCCCCCTTCATAAAAATTCGTTATTCGCTTTCCTCAATCGGTTGGTCATTGCTAGTTTCCATTCTTCTACTCGATTATACTTAGATGCTACCATTTTGGTGAGAGAGGAAAGGAGAGCTTGGTAAGTTTGGCTTGGACATGGAACCATCCTGAAGGAGGACTTCAATATCAAGGCATGAGTTGTATGCTTCCCTCTTTTATTTAATCATTAATACAATGCATGGTTTACTTACCATATTCTTGTCTATGATAGTTTTCTTATTACAATACTCCTTGACCTATGGTATATCTTACATTGGAATGCATATGCTATGATCTCTCTTATTTTTTTATTTTGATCTCTCTTGCAGGTATCCAAACGCAAGGAATAGCGAGGAGCGAGCCTGGGAGCTAAGGGATCAGGATCATCATCAAAGGTTGAGTTCATAGGAGAGAGGTAGGCCATCTCCGTTTCTCATTTGTCATTATGATCTAGGTTAGGGAAGTTTTCTTGTTTTGTCATGGTTGTTACTAGACCCACACATTGGGCTAGAGGGATCGCTTCTATCCATAGAAGGAATTTCCTAGATAACATGCGTAGAGACAAGTATGATAACTTTGGGCTGAAGCAAGTGTTTGACCTTATATCGAGTCAAGTGAGATGCATGGGGTTTCTAGCACATGGAGGGGAAAAGGAAATGTGTCCCTTGGAAGCCTGTAATAGTATGCATCTTGAAATGAACTCAAGAACGGAATGACATCACAAGATAAAATGAGGAATAGTCCACAAATTAAAGTGACAAGTTAATCCAACAACACACATTCAACAAGATTTATACAATTGCATACAAATTACTTCATAAGAAAATGTGTAAGTTAAACAACATACATTGATACAGCAACTAGAATAGTCCAACTACAATAGCAACATATGCATGAAAGTGTGATGGTTATGTTATTATTATTATAAGTGAAAGTTCCATCCATACATACACCATTGAAGGCCACTAGCCCCAATAGTGGAACATTATAGTCAATAACACCTTCTCCTCCAAAGAAGTATGCTCGCTCTACATTGTGTAGAAGCCAAGGCTCACCACAGTCCTCCCAATCCTTTTCTAAGCCTAAGCCTAGCCAAAAGCTTGGATCCCAAAAGCCTACTCTATGAGTTATGAGATTCTATTTATAACAAGGGTGGGGTGACCCTTGACATTTTCCTTTGTTACTCTTTGACTACCCTCATGACTCTTCAACTTCTTTACAAATAACTCATTACATAACATGATGACCTTTCACATTCCATTACTGACACTTGGATTTTCACTTACAACATATTTACAAATAATATTACATTTTCCACATGTACCCATCTGAGAAAAAATAGGCTAGAGACAACCTAACAAGACAAAACAATATGACTCGAAAGTTTAGGGAAAGCGCAACTCAGCAACCTTCACTTGGTGATTCTCGGTCAGTATTCATGTCGAACATGGTACTTTACGATGATATCCCCAAATTGCTTAATGGTGCCTTTATGATAGCAAACTCTTGCCTCCATTACATCTGGGTATATGGTCTTGGAACCTGTATCCAACCCGTCCTGAATCATGTGCAACATGGTGTTGACCATGACAAGACCACCAATGTACTTATGCATGTTATGTGTGCTAAGCTCCAAGTCATCCTCAGTGGCCTCTCATCTTAGCTGCTCCATCTACCTATTGATCTCTAGTTGGACTTGGTTCTTATGTTTAGCCTCGGTGAGGGAACCGATTGAAGGGATCATGTTCCTTCTCACCATGACATCCAAACTCTTGTACAACCATGCATATGAGGCCTGTATGTTGATGAAGAATCAGGTGAGATGCTCATAGTTTTGGAGAACATCTGGACCTTTGCTTTCTCCATCTCAGCCTAAGGCTTCATCACTTTTGGAAAGTGAAGTAGGGCCCCTTTATACCACATTTTCCACTCTTTCACATGGGCAATGGAAGTATGTATGTTCTTGAGAGTTTTAACAAACTCTTTTCTCCACTACTGTAATCCATGCACATGGACAACTGTTTTATGCACGATGATGAATTTTTCATAGAGCTTTCACATGCATCATATATCTTCCGCTTTGCTCTCTGAGTTGTTCTACCTCTTGCCTGGTTACTTGCAAGTTCTTTGCCATTTTCTCAATCTTGACCAGTAAGAATTTAACATTGGAGCTTATGGCTCTTACATAGGCCAAGGTGGCATCGGCAATGGCAGTTGGATGCTTTCTGACATCTGACACTATCACCCTTTCCTTCATGAATGCAGGTGATGCATGATCATCCGAAAAGTGTTTCCTCCATGCCTGTATAATATTCTTCTGCAACTTATCAAATGAAATATTGTACACATCCATAACCAGATCATCATCAAGGAGAACAACCTCTCCTTTCTCGCTCGAGATTGGTTTTGGCACTAGAGGTGGTGGAGACTGAGAGATGACCTCAAGTGCTCTCGGCATAAGATCAGTGTCTTCATTTTGTGGCTCATCCCCCAACTCCATGTCCATCAATTCATTCAGATTCTCAATCTTCTGAGAAAGTTCTTGATCCTACATCTGTTCACCCTCTTCTTTAGTTGCTGGTATTTCTGAATCTTCAACTTGTATGGGTGTTGTTTTCTCTATCGTCACACCTTGCCTTTCTTCTTCCTCCTATTTTTGCTTCTCTTCTCTTTCTCTCCTTCTCAGCTCTTGCTCTTCCTTCAAATTCTTCTCTCTTTCCTGCAACTTTCCTTCTGCTTCTTCTAGCCTTTGCTTTTCTTTCTTCCTTCGATCTACCCTCTTTATCTATTTCTCCCTCTTTTCCTATACTACCAAAGATTCTTTCTCAGTTATTGGATCTACTCTCATCTTTAAGCTTTGCACTGCCTTTGGGTTCTTGAAAATCTTTCTGTTGCCCTTGTTCTATGCTACATTGTTGCTTATTATTGTTATTTTTGTTGCTTGCTATGCTACTTCTACCTGTAAATAATCCTTCCAAGTTGTGGCTATACTAATCGGCTCGTGGAGCTTGGATTCATTGTAGCAGTATCTCTGAGGGTCCTCCTCATGCAAGTCAAATGTCCCGTGGATCCGTTCTTGCAAATGCCCTGCTGGATTGGATATTCAATATTTTGATCAACCACACTAGCCGTCGTGGGGATCATATGGATCAAAGTCCTTAGTGCAAAATATCTCCTTAGCTTTAGCATTTGTATCTTTCAAGCTCTTAATCTTGTATAACCTGATTCGCAAAAGATGAGTGGGCCATGGTGACTTCCTCCTCTTAGGCAGTCTTGCTGATAACCCTATGGAGAGGTGATATGAGACCTCTTGCATGACCAGCTTTTGTGTGGCATACCTTGGTAGAACATGCAGAGGCTTCTCTCTGCCAAACACTCTAATGAAGGTGCCACCGGGTGAGGCATACCAATCTACAATGTTAAGTATCACCTCCATCACTTCTTGCGACATGGAAGGTGGATCCTGCTCAAAGATCAAATTGTACAACAGGATGATGAAATGGTTAGTCAGCCTTTCCATTACTCCTCTATAGCTACAGCCAGAAAGAAACTTGCAATAAATGTTGAAAACACTCTCTTTCGGTGTCCATGTCTAGCTCATTTTAGGAAACTATTGCTGGGCACAAATTGCATCCTGTAAGCATGCGGACATGTAGAATATCACTTTCTCATCCTTGGGAATATTTCAAGCATTAATCATATGGACTTTCAACTGATAAGCCAACAAGTCCAACCAATTGAATGGCCTTCCATCATTCACCAATTGGTCCAACACAACTACCCAACCTTCAAGAAATGTCTCAGTGCTTCATTGATAGTATATTCGGAATTAAAAAATGATCAAGAACTGGTAGGCCTTCCTGAGTGACTTGGTATTATAAACATGATTAGTTGTTTGTCTAAACTTTTACCTCTATTTCACCCAATGTTTGACTATATCTCTCGTGTTCACCTAGTTGTGGGTGGCATAGAAAAGTGTGTCCATGCGCCTTGCCGACTGAGTTAAATGATACATCTAATGATATTTCTCCACCCTGAAGATGGCAAGGTCTATCCCGCTGACACTGCTCAATGACATAGTCTATGGATCTGTGTGTGAGACAATACAACGGATAATGTCCGCACATGGGAAGACAGCGTACCAGCATGAAACCTTGTATAAGCCTAACCGCTAGATACTGATATAAACATCCCAGCCCTCTAAGTCATCCTTGAAGTCCTCTGCAAAACTATCCTTGATTGGATGCCATGTCAACTTGATGCCTTTCTCAATGAATAGTTTAGTGTCTACACAAACTGGTAAGTTAACTTAGTCCTGCTCAATTGCTTCCCCAGTACTACTCTCGATAGCTTCCTTTGATGCAATATCTTGGAGGCCATGTTAATTGTAACTTCTAGAGAGATGCTCAACAACTTATGTACCTGGAGATAGAGAGGATACTCATGGAATGAAAATGTTAGCTTAAAACCAAAAGAAACTTCAAGATCAGATCAACCGAAAAACAAGGCTAATGGTGGGAGGGATTATGCAATTCTGGTTCACAGAGATGAATGGTTTCCTACAGGAACTGTGCTCTACGTAGTCTAAGAAGGAAATGGGGGAGGCCTGATGACTGGAGTTGTGCAATCCGCATAATAGTCTGGCCACATGCCAGAAGAGATTATCCATTGGTAGTCTCAGTGGCTAGGACTGGGAGGCTGGCTCCTAGAACTACATAGTATGCAGTTGGAGCCAGGCCAAGGCAACCTTTTTGCAGTTCCAGAAGCCAAGCTAGAGGCCTTGATTTCCCAGAATGTGCAATTCTTGCAAGGGAAAGCGAGATCTGGGCAATGGAAGCCCAGATCTTCCCAAGGGGAGTGTGAAATCAAACAGATCTGAAGGATGGTGAGATGTTGATTGAATATCTAATTGAATGATGATGCATTCAAGTGAAAAAAGTGCAGGAATCAATCAAACTACAGGAAATTGAAGAATGTGGAGAGAGTTGCTACAACAGTGACCGTTAGTGCAAAAACTAGGTAATGCATGCGACACTAGGGAAAGGCAATGAAAAAATTAAAACACCACTTCTACAAGCTAAAACAAGTTAAAACGCTAGCATTCATTCAACAAAAAAAGTGAAACAACACTCTCACAAGCTAAACAAGCAAAAGCAACAGAAAAAGCGACAAAAGACTACAAAAGCAAGACTTACCTGGAAAAATGACAACGATCATGCTGAAGATAACTTAATTTCCTTGGAAGTTCTAGATCTCCAAGATCGAATGTGAAAATTAGCTTTTCTCACATCGATTAAATAGATTTGGATGATTTAGAGTTAATGACTCGAAGTCCCAAAATCAAGGAAAAAGTGACCCTTGGCAGTAGTTTCTAAAATAAATCAAGTGCCTCCTTTAGGCTTCTAAAATTAGATCCCTATTTTCTAGGGATGACTTTTTTCTTTTTGGTTTTTTTATTTTTTTGGGAAAAGTTGTCATGGATTTCCTGGAGAGATTGCACAGTTCTAGTAAGGACTAGGCAACTCACTAGCTCATGGACTAAGCAACTTCTGAGCAAGAGGCTTCTACGCAATTTCTGGGCTAAGTGGCTCTGTGGTACCTCTCATTCTTTGTGCAATTTCCCAGTTGAAGGTTGGATCTCAACTACTTCTACGCAATTTTGTAGCTGAAGTCTCGCTGTCATCTTGGACTGCGCAATTCCCAAGAGCAAGACTAGTTTCCCTCAAGGATTGCATAGTTCTCTAAGGAAATCCCGGAACTGGGTGGAAACCAAGTCAAGAGATCAGCCTATGGGCTAAACAGTAAACCAAGTGAGAAAACACAAGCCATGATGCAAAGGATGAAGATCAATCAAAGCACAAGTACCTGGATCAATGTGAGATAAGCTATTTAGATTTAGAAGGGAGGATCCAAAATGAAGCATGGGAAAAATTTTGGAGGGTGGTTGTAGCCGCTACAACAGGTACCAAGATGATGAATTTAAGCACTATATTTCATATCTTACCTAAAGCATATCTTTTGACAAATTATACAAATTACCTTCATTTTCTTCAAGTGTATAATTTTTCATCTTCACATTGTTTTATAACAAGTGGATGGGAATTGGTGAAATATCTAGCTCAAGTAGAAAATAATGATATAAAATAGAATATTTCATATGCTTGATTGATTTTAATGTTATTGAATGAGGTTTTAATATTGATAATACTTCATGAATTTACATGAGTATTATATGGTTAATGACCATATTAGACATTATTGTCTACATGGAATTCCTTAAATGAGGGAGAATTTTATAGCCAAAAATATTTATGAACATTTTATTAATATTTTGAAGGAAATTGGTGGAATGGATCTTTTAATGATTTGAAAAAGGAAAATTATTATTTGTTACAGCAGATGGAACATCACTAATGTATGAACAAAGGCATGTCATTTATGTTACACTAAAACAATTGACTTTGTCGTATATGTTGAGTATTCATTGTGCATCTCACTAAAATAAATCTTACATTTAAAATAGTAGGAAATATTTTGATTGAATTCAAAATTTCAAGATCTTATGCATTATTTTGTCTTCATCCTATATTATTTCTAGACTTCCATTTTTTTAAATGTTACTAATCGAAACAAGCTAATAAAATATATTGACTTGGTATGGATCTCTTTGATTTTTCCATCTCAATGACTATTTAATAGGTACAAATAATTAGCATGGGTTATGTATGAACATATCGTTAGTGTATCCAAACCTCAATATCTTCTCTTTATAATAAGTTACATAGAGAAATTATTAACATTGATTGAAATTCTACCTATGCTAAATGAAATCAATCTCTTGGTGAAAATATCTTAAAGTCACTTATATTGAAAAATACACAAGTGCAATAAATTAAGCATGTATTTCATTGAATAATGTGTATATTATTCCAGAGTCTTTTATAGGTCCATGGTGTATAAATTTGACTATGATAATTAATAGAGAAAATATTGAACCTTTTCTAAACTTCGATGAAATTGGGATACTGTGTATGATAGTGTGTTGGCATATGGTTCATTATCATTACATTAGTAAGATAGGATGGATCACTAAAAAAATATTGTGTGTTAAGATATTTATTCAACAATTTTGTTATTTTAGTAACATGCAACTTGATCAAATTTCAAAATTGATAGCATTATAGATAAGAGAATGATCTCCCGTAGATGAATTGTTGGAGGCTGTGTTTGTGGTGTACCCTCAATATTGGAGTAATAAACAATGTCATGCCTCTTTAAAATTTGATTTTCTACTAAATTGAAAACTTTACTCTTTACTGCACCACGTTTTCCAAAAGACCCATATACATGGAGAACATATTCAAGCTATTTTAGATTCATACAAATTATTGGAATAAAACACACACATCACTAAAATAATATGCAAGCAATTTTTATTTGGAGAATTCTCTTGAATATGATGAAATAACAAGATTATGGACAATTTTAAGTGTTAGAAAATACTTATGGGAAAATATATCAGAATATTTCAAATTACAAATTTGTGTCAAACCATGATTTGGGATTAGTGGAAGATGAGAGAATGTTTAGTGCACTATCATCTTTGAAGTCAAATTTGAGGAACAAGATAGATAAACACATGTTTATATTTAAGATTATATGTAACAGAGTATGACATTAAAAATTTTCCATATGAAAGAGCAATAGCCCTTTACTGATCAGATCATGATGGAAGGGGAGAAAACAATATAAAAAATTCTCTAATGAAATTTATATGAAACATAATGGTTTGAAGACCAAAAATGGTATTCCATCTAGAGAATATCATGCTTATCCTAAATAAAGTGAGGACTAAGAAGCGAATTGGGATATTGATATATCATAATGTTTTATCTCATCCAATATATATGAGGGCCTAGGGACACTTATTCTAGTATATATGTTCCATTGTAGGGTAAAATATATTGAATGGGATAGCACAAATGATGTGATTATTTTTATTTAACTAATTTTGTTGTTCCTCTATATTACTATATGCCAATTTTAGGTTGCATTTAGGCAAAAATAGGTTCTATAGTTTGTATTTCTCTTTGTAACCTTAGAGCTACATTTCCTTGGTGCAAGTTATTTTGATAATAATATCTTGAAATTTAACTATTACAGTGCATGTTTCTTGTTTGTTATAGGAAATGATGCTAGAATTTGATGATTATAGGACTTATGGCTTCAAGTAAATAGTGTCCTAGTATTAAAGGATAGATAATTGATTTAACAAGGCTTTTTTTATGCATGAATGACCTCATTCATGTAGATGAAATTTCCTTGATATCTATATATGCTATCTTGGTCAATTTTAAAAGTTTGTTTATCTATTGCATTTAGAGGATTTTTTCATGTTTACAATTTTGGGTTTATTTTTCTTAAAAAATATGTTGGTCTGTTGAATGATTCAAGTTATCATTTGATGTTTAACTAAACCCTTTATTGTGGCATCATTGGTTTTAGGTCATGTGTTTGATTCAATGGTTTGAGTTAAAGTTAAAGTCATTGATTGAGTAAAGAATCATTTTATTGATTATTTTGTCATGTTTATTTTAGAAACATATGGTATTCAATTTAATATATGGATTTAGTTATTCTTTGGGAATTTGATGTATTTTTCATAATGATATTTATTTTACATATATATTCGATGGTTCAAGGAAAAAAAAAATCTTATTTCCTTTCCATTTTTGGCATGCCTTAAGCATATTTACTTTATAGACTATAATATGTTTATTTTATATTTTCTTTAAAAAACTTACTGGGTATTAATAGAGGGAAATAATCTCTACTTTGCTAAGAAAAGAGAAAAATGGTCTATTCTCTAGGTTTCTATGTATTCATTGTAAGAGAGCTATTATAATAACACTAAAATTAATATAATGCAATTATTCTTTTGAGGGAAATACTAAAACAGGATTGCGTGTAGTAAGTTGAAGATGAGATTATGTTTAGTTTATTGTCATTCTTGTTGTGTAGAATCCCCTCTTCATGTTTTTTTTATGACATGTTGTAGTAATGAACATGAAGAGACTAATGTTTGGTTTTATGTGCTATATGTTTGAACTCACAAGTTGTGGCTTTTAACGAGTCCATGTCACTACATTTTGTTTATTGTGTCAGAAATTAAGTTTCATTGCTTATTTATGCTCTATTCAATCATGTTTTAAATTATATTTAGTTTAAAGGAATTATCTACTCATTAGCCATTATTAAAGTTTTCAGTTGTAAAAGAAAATGTAATAGATGTTGCAATAGTTATAGGTTAGGATAGATTTGAAAAAACAATAGATGGTGGTGAGCTGCCATCCTAAAGTTGTTGGTTTATCTAAAATTGAGGAATTGGAGAATTATTTAGCTATCAAATTATTAATGTACAAAAAAAAAATTGATGTTAGGATTCAATAAAATATTTTCCAAGATTTTAGAATATATTATAATTTATTGAGGAATTTGCTAATAGCTTATAGGATTTTATAATTTTGTGAAAGGTTCACCAATAACTTACAAGATTATATAAATAAGTAATATATTAGAGAAAATGTTATATATACAACTTATATTATTGATAAAATAATCGTTAAGTTTTGCTATATATAATGGGAATTCACCCATTTATTATACATATAAATTTACGTGAGCTTCTTAAAATTTTACCTACCTGAAAGGATCTGTTTAGTGTCTCTATGATTATTGTATCCATTCTACATCAATAAAGAGAATTCCTTTTTCCCAACCTCCTTCTCTATTTTTATGTTTTTTTTTGCATTATAGTTGAAATATCTTATGTTAGATTTCATTACATTGATTTTTATTTTATTTTCTAGTATACTAATTAATTGTTTCTTAGTCTATGTAGGAAATAAAAATTTGCATAGGATAGGATTTTAGAACACCTTTTATCAATAAAACTAGTAGTACATTGGTGAATCCACAAGCTTCTTTCTCTAATCTCTATTGTGTGTAGACTTATATCCCTCTCAATTCTCTTTCTTAACCATTTCCTAATTATTTTCATCCTTTCGTGGCTTCATTTTGGCCTTGAGTGAATGGAATTCAACATTTTTTCAGTTCATAGATGACCTGTATCATTGTTGAAAAAACAAACACGTAATTTTTTATAGAACTAGTTTTACAACTTTGTTGTACCCCATAATTGCAAGTTATTTATGTGCACAGGTTTATAAAAAATTATTTTTATTGTAATTTTATCCCATTTCTTGAGTAGGGTGGTATCCATTAGTAATATATCACTATTACATAGCTTGGAAAACTAGTTAGGTTGTTTTTCATTTAAATTAACCACTAGATTAAGATAATTTTTCCTTTTCATATGTGGATGAACTTTCATTTTTGTTGATAGAATGTAGGATTAGGACTTGAGGTGGTAAACTTCAATTTGTATTATACTCTTCCCCTTGAATTCATCATAATATGTGGGAATTGGAAACATGTTGAAACCCATTTTCACCCTCCTTTAGAAATACGGGGAAAACCACATAGTATAAGTAGGAGGAAAATAAGTGTCCTTATATGCACATATTTTCCTTTAGCAAGGTACACTTCACATAGTTTAACTAGGTTGAAGTTGTAAAGGATCACCAATATTCACATATTTACCATCTAACACACATTGTGATGGTCACACATCACCTTGCACCTAGTACACTCCATACAAATGAGTTTCTCTTAATTCTCGCTTGATTAGAATTCTCTGCCACTCACACTCAATGTGATCTACGGGAATTAGAATCTTAACCATAAACTACTTGAAATTGACCATTTTTCATGCCCTAGGCCAAATGAGTCTTATACCATCATCCCAAGCTCATATCCTCTCAAAAGAAACATAATTGAAACACACATAATTTCCCCCATTGTTGCGTCACAAAATAAAATTATATTTTATGTTACAACTTTGAGGATAGGCATGGAAATAACCCCCCTTGCTCATTTTTATTTCAAACATAGACAAAAAATAGGAGGATTTAAATTTTCCATAATCGAGTGTCGAAAATCCAATGGTGAGAAGAAGCTTGTGAAGGAGGCAAGGCTTAGACCCAAGATTATTGTGGGCCTCCTTAACTCTCTCTACCCTTGGTGGGGGTTCCAAGTGTGCTATTGATATCCAAAATATAATATTATCTCACCCATAGTAGCTAAATCTAGCTTAGTGTCCAAATATTAGGGCATATTTCACAAGGTGGTGGGTACAGAAGCACTTGAACCTAAAGGTAATTTTGAATGGATGCTGGAAATGTTTTTGGTTTCTTAAATATGTGCCTCAATACCCCTCATTATAACCCTCTTTTAATACCTTCACAAGTTTTTTTTCTTCAATGGTCCCATCACCAACTATTGAAAACTCTCAGAAGACCCAATTACAATCGATTGGAAAGGCATTATATCTTTCAAGACCATACGAAAACCCCCGTTGAAATTTAGTTATTTTCACACAGTGAAAATTATTAAAGTAATGAACCCTTTGTTTTTTCTTTGTTTTATGTGATGATACAATGGTTTACATACTTTAAATCCCCCTCACCATCTATCCATTTTAGTGAACATCATAGGGAACCACAATGTACCCTGATGCTCTCATCACCTTCATGGACTCCCAACTTTGGTAGGAGTGCTAGGACTTTTAATTCCATCTACTTGACCTTCCACTCAAATATCACCTACTATTTTGTTAGGCTCATATATCATCAACACCACTTGTTTAGGTACCACTTTACCTCAAAGTAACACTCTAACCCACACAAACCAAAAAATTATGGAAAACCAATCGCTTAATATCTCATTTGCCACTTCATTGAATCTCCCATATATTTCATAGTTGATGAACTGTCTCATAAATCACAATGTGGCATGGCTCGCTATGTAGACCAAAGTACCTTCAAACATCCCTAAGTTTGAAGGAAATCACACGGAAGAGCTTGCAAACCATGTCATCACATTTCATCACAATTCATCCATGGTGTTCATCGAATGATATCATTGATGTCTCAATTGAATTGATGCTCTTTCAATGCACAATCGTTGCCACCTCGATTATGTGGTACATCAATGAGAAGCCTCGTTTGCACAACACATTTGAATCCCTAGTTGATTAATTTCCCACATTTTTCCAACTTCAAATTTGTCATGATATACAAATGGAGTTATTATTCGAGTTTTGACAATCTTCTTCCACCTACATCACATAAAAAACCCATAAGTGGCATAAAATAGATGGTACCTACAAGACCAAGGTCACTGCAGAAAAATAATTATACTTCTTCCTCAAGTCCCTCTTGCTAGTGATAGTAAGGGACATTGCAATGATACGCTTCAATATGAGGAAGTAGTCATTTTCAAGACTCGACAATTTGAACTAATTTACACCAAATTAACTTACCTTTATACAATCATCCTAGATGTTGTTGAAAATTCATAGGTCACGGTTGAATTTCTAAAAAGTAGAAAGTCTAAAAATAGAATTCCAAAAAATAACAAATTTAAAAATAGAAAATTTAAAAAATAGAATTTCTAAAAATAAGAAGTTGAAAAATAGAAAGTATAAAAATGGAAAGTATAAAAATTAGAAATTCTCGAGATAGTAAATCACCATGCATCAATTGGTAATCAAGTATTGTTGATGAAAAATCACTTCTTATCATTAATGAATCTTAATAGTTCAATATTGACTTAATATTTTATCATTATTATTATTCTTATGTTACTATTATAATGTTATTAAAAAAAGTCACTCAATCATGACTCTCAATAATGTTCTCTTGCACTCTCATTATTGGCATGGTATATTCCTCTTACACTCTCATTAATTCTCTTACACTCTCTTACGCTCATTAAATCACGTCATAAAATATTCTCTTACGCTCTCTCACACTCAATAAAAGCATGTCATAAAAGATTCCTCTTACACACTCTTTAATGCATATGTTACAATCTCTCTTAGAATCCTAAGTTACAAATCCATGCATACCTTCTTAATGGCATGAGTTACATTTCCTACATGGACATATGTTACTCTCCCTTTGGGCATGCAAGTTACTCCTCCTTTATGGAATGGATTCGTCGCTCCTCCTATATATTTTTCCCTCATTCTTTCTCCCCTCACTACATATGCATTGGGAAAGAAGAATTTGAACTTGAGAGAGAGTTGGAGAGAGTTGAACAATAGTGCAAGAGAGAGACTTGGAGGGTAAGTGTAGAACTTGGTGAACCAAGGTTTATTCAATGCTTAAGTGTTTCAATTTTGATTTAGTTGAAGGGAAGGTTGATTCAGTGTGAGAATCTTCTACTACTACCAATGATATTCATGCTATACCTTGTTCATATTTGGGTGAACTTACTCATTCTCTTGATATCTCATTGTACTATGTATCTCTACTGAACAATTCATTTTAAATAAAAGAATAATCTAGTTGGGTTTTTCCATTGTGGGCTTTACCTTGGTGATTAGACCTAAATTCTGTATGTCTCATTTTGTTCTTAGTTATCTTCTATTATGCATTTGATTTATGTTCTATCTACAATTTCTTATCTAATATTGCAGTATAAATATTTTTTCTAATAATTGATTGTTACAACATAGAACATCAAAATTTCAACATGGTTGATCTGAAATTTATCCAGGACAAAGAATTAATGGTATTATAGACTCATGTGCATGGATGTGCCTATGTTACTTTATGCAACGAATCGATAAGATTGCGAAATACATAGACACTGAAGCAGTTAGAGAAAACATAATAGGAAAAACATGTAAACACAACAAGTTTAATAAGGAGTTCACCCAATGCTCCTGGGCTACGTCTCCTGGTCCAGCCTTCAGTGGTGGCCTCTCTATTATGTTTTCCAAGCAGATTTTTTTTACAACAATGAGTTCAATTTGAGTCTCACTCAACAGATATAAATCAATAGGACTAGACTTGGATCCCCCAAGTCTCTGGAGTACACAGACTCTCCTTACTGAAACTCGACCTCTATTGGTCACAGTAGTATGAGTCCAATCTGAGACTCACACATGACAGGCATGTACAGAGGAGTTCACTTGAACCTCTCAAACCTTCTCTAGAGTACACAGACTCTCTAAATCTCTCTGGCTCTGTCTAGCTCTATGCTGCCTTCAGGTCAGCTGGCTTCTTCCCTTTGTTCTTTGCTCTTAGCTTGCTTAACTCACTTTTCTCATTGCTTGCTTTGTTTCTGCCAGCTCATGGCTTTCAGGCCAATCTTCTTTCTGACTGTTCATTTCCACTTCCTGGCTTTCTGGTTCTCCTACCTCTGTCCATTCGAATTCCTCTGTTCTGCGTCATCATCACTGTGTAACACCTTACAAGGAGGTGGCCACCTGTTTCATAACGAACTGAGTGTGAGTTCTCTTGGAAATGTTTGAACTGCCATTAGTTCCATTAACTCCTAAAATGCCCAAGAACATGATTCCTCTGCCAACTCATCATTCATGCTGGACTTCAAACCTCTATACAACTCAGTCTGTTTACCCCATTGAATCTGGTCATCCATCGGATCATATTTCCGTCGTCGATCTGGGGCCTCCCGATCCTATGGTCTCCGTCCATATCAGGCGGGTAAGTAGCATGACGTTTACCCATCCGATGTGAGTGGTTTTCTCTCTCTTCTGCCAGACACGTGGCACCCAGTGTGTGGCATCGGGTGGGACTTGGTCGAAACCACTTACTGCTCGAAGCCCTTCTATTATCCTGCCAATTTTTTTGTGGGACCCACCTCTAATGGAATCAGCGCGATATCCATACAGTTTTATGACTTTTTCTGGTCCACGTCACTCGAGGCTTTTTCTTCTCTTAGTGGTTTTCTCGGCGATATGTGATTAGATACTTGTCACTAATCACATATCAGAAACCTTCCCCATTTATTAGAAAGACTTCCCATTTTGTTGTTTCGTGGCAGCGCGTGTTACCATGGGCTAACGGTCTACGCGCTTGACCGAGGGTCCTCGTTGCTCGGTGCTGCTCACAAATTATAACTATTCGAGGATATTTCTGATAAGCTCGACCTTTGTAAGACTTTGAAACTTTGGCATGAATTTTACAGAGTTATAAAAACTTAAAGAGTTCTTTAGGATCTAATTCGGATCAATGGTATTAGAGATTTGGTGAAGACAAGCTTGAGAAGATAAAATTCATTCCCAGCTCTCTTTTTGTTGAAATATATCTTGTTGACTGCTCCATTTGAAACTTTCTTTCTGTTGGAATACCTTTTGTTTCCCACTCCATTTCCAATTCTCTTTCTACTGAAATATATCTTGTTGTCTGCTCCATTTGTAGCTCTCTTTCTACTGAAATATTTCTTCTTTTTCCTTCTACTTGTTGCGCATTTTTTGCTGAAATTTATCTTCCCCTTTACTGCTGAAATTTCTCATTTACAGCTAAAATATCTCTCCTTGTCCTTTTCTATTTGTTATTGAAATTTACTACTGAAATTTTACTATCGAAACTTTATAGCTGCATTTTACTGCTGAAATTTTACTGTTATCATTCTTCCAAGATTCCAAGGAACCCAAGTTATGATAGTAATTAAGGTGTTGCATGTGTTTAATAGTTGTGGTTTTGATACTTATTGATGCATACAAATGCAAAGAGTAATTTTACTTTTGTTTATGCATGTGTAAGACAATGTTGTCTTGAAAAGAAGTATAATGCTTAGAAGTTTATTTATACTGACTGATAGAAATTGAATGTTGAAGATAGGGGGCTTTTGACTCTCTCATATTATATGAGAAAGTTCATAATATTATGGGTTTTGGTAATTTTGGTATTAGAGTTCACTAACAATAGCGACTGTAGGAAAGAATCATGACTTTTGCAAAACATGGAATGATAGTTTTCTAAACTAACCTCTTTTGCGGTGAAAAAATATGGATTATAACTAATACCATTGTAAGAAATCAAGTCAATATGTATAATTATTATTACATGCCCTCACTCTGGGATCAATATTTGAAGATATTTATAAAATCCGATGGAAAACCTATCCATGTATTGGTTCATGATTTGTAAGCATCAATATAAATTGTGGCACCAATAGTTCACTCATCATCACTATTAAGTACTACCTCACGTGAGAAAGATGGTTTCTGAATATCTGATGTTAGGGTGGATCATGATGGGTTTTTCCAAGTGATATTCAAGAAGATACATTTCTTCTACCAATGACATATGAATTATGGAAAATGGTAACCTATAGAGGCCAGATCAAGAGGGAGCTAACAACTTCCTTCAATCCTCAAGTATTATGTTGTTTCTTTATGGCATTGCTCTTATTTAAATTTATATTTATAGATCATTGGTTATTCTTCCTGCATTAGTATTTGAATTATTTTTTCATTAACTTCTTGATAAGGACGCAATCAAGAAAATAAGATCTTAAAGATCATTAAGGTGAAAAATAGTGCAAGAATGGTAGACTCCAAGAGGAAGTTAGTGCAAGGATAATGAAGGATCCTCTCTCATGTCTAGAAAAGAAAGAAATACCTACCTCATCACCGGGTATACTTTAATTATGTTTATTTACGTTTCTACTATTTCTCTTCCTTTTGTTATGGGATCAATAGGTACGTTTGATGAATGTGAGAACCAAGTCCGTTGTATCAATATTAAGGAAGATGCCAAGTCATCTCATGACTTGAGTGGACATGAAGGGGACAAGAGCTCAATAATTCTGCAAGGAAGCTAAAATGAAGAAAGATACCACCGTACCATATAACCCATAAAAAAATGGGCACTTAAGGATCTTTAAATTCCCTTTCTACTTTCATGTGTCAAAGGAAAATAGTACCAATCTGGAAGCTTCGGGATGATCCCTTGGTTTCACAAGAAGGTCTCGAGCCTAATCCTTATCTTTTTGATGAATCCATGGATCCCGTAGACTCCTTGGATCCTTCTCCATGTGCTAGAAGGAAACTTTTATGGCTTCATGACACCCTTCAAGATGTTGATAAACATGATACTCCCAGAGGAACCTTTAGAGAAAGAAAGAAACCGTGCCAATTCCAAGGATATTTTGTACCCATAAGCAACATTATTCAAGTTTAACCATGCAATTTTGAAGAATTTGTGAAGACACAAGTGTGGAAAGATGTAATGGCTGAAGAATATGAGTCCATAATTCATAATGATTGTCGGCCCTTGATTTTGATCAATTTTGCTTATTAAAAATCCACTTAAATTTCATCATATTCCTCCTTACATCATCCATATAAGCCTTATTTTGACCTTATTATGCATATTCAGGTAAATAAATAAATAAAAATTAATTTTTAGATATTTTGCAAAAAAACGTTTTAGGAGTATTTTTGGACAGAACTGGAAATTCCCGTAATAGCTCTGTTAATGTGATATATGCAAGACACCTGGGCTCAATCTGAATACATATTTGGAAAGATTAGGAACCAAGCATGGATGAAAAACTATTGACTCGATGAAATGAGCAAATACAGGTCCAATCAAAGCTGGTCAAACTTGACCTGTCACTCAGAAATCCCTATTAAAAAGGGGCAGTTTTGGGATTTTTTGGAACTTTTACAAATTTCTTGTAACTAATGGATGGCTTCGACCTGATGAAGTGGGATAACATTAATGATGGTATTTTTAGAATTTTTAGCTTATATGGTTATCATTTTACCTATTTAAAGAGAGGCCTTCATAGTTAGAGTTATGTAGAAAAACTTATTATTTTGGGATAATTAAAGACAGAGCTTTTGTTTCATGATTTCTTTGTGTTTTCTGGAGTGAATTAGTTGTTGTAGCTGATTATTTTAGCAATGTACCATCAAGGTTAGAGGGCCCCCATCCAAGCTAAGTACACTTTGTTGTATCATGTTTGTATTTGTGCATATGCTAGCTTAATTCTCCATGTATATTATATTCATTTGCTATAAATATTTGTAAATATATTTAATATGAATTTATTTTATGGAATGTGTTGAGTGAATATTTCTTCCTTTTAGTGATTAGATTGAATGTGGGAAGACAGCCAAGTCTCTATATGAGAGCCTCTTCTCCATGAGCTAGGACTAAGACTGAGCAAAATTCACTTCTTTCAAATTTTCTTAGATTAAGTTTTTATGCTCTCATTACATGATTTTATGCTTACTTAGATATTGGCAATGTAATTATATAATTGTTGAGGAAGGACAACTGGATCTCTTTGAGAGATCCTCTTCCTTGTTTTTCTAAAATAGTCTAATTTCATTGACCAATAATGCATGCTTTTATGGAATAGACTTAGATAGTTTTGCTTAAGTTGTGAGGAGTGATTTATAATATGTATTTCCATTCTTAGTTATGTAGAATGATTTATATTTGTAATATGCACTTCTATTCTCATAACTACTTTCTATATTAGTTCTTATCCAAAAATCCACAAATTGTGGTTTGCTTCTAAGATTACCAACCTGGATTGATAGTAAAATACATGTCTTAATTTACAAAATAAATTGAGCTAACATTTTTGGCGCCATTTTTGGGGAAGCATATTTTGGATATAACTAATTAGGAAGATTATTTGAAAAAACATAGAAAAACATAGATAGGATTTTTCATTATGGTCATTTATGCCTAGATATAGAGATGAAAAGGGTAGATACATAAAACAAGACCCCCCAACTACTAAACCATTGGTAGAAGCAGGTCTGCCTCCATTTGAATTAACTACACCAATTGCTAGAAAACCAACTTTGGAAGATTTAGAAGAAAAAAGCGTTCAAGAAAAAGGTTAAATCCTGTTGAAAGACAAACTTTGTTAGCTTATGAAGTGAAAAGAAGACAAAAACAAACAGAAATATCTTCCATAGGAAAACAAAGAGAAACAAGAAAACCAATTGATCAGCCTATTCTTGAACAAATAGATCAACCTATCTTTGAAAACATAGAACAAGTTGAATCTCAAATTGCTATTGAAACAGTTGAAACTACTGAAAAATGATATGGCAGAAGAAGGGCAAGGATCCACCATCCTCACTCCTAAACAAAGGTTACAATATGAAAAACAACAAAAAGAATGGCAAAGAAGAAGAGAAGAAGAGGAAATAACAGAAGCAGAAAGGAAAAGAGAAGAAGATCTCAAAAGAGAATATGATCATACAAGAATACAAGATGAAGAAAATGATGAAGAAGCTACTTTTGGATTTCCAATTGTAGATACTAGAGAAATTCTAGGAGAAGAAGTAAAAATGAAGAATATTCCACCTTCAATTTTACCAAATTTCTATGGAATGTCTACTGAAGATCCTGATTCGTTCATGTTCAAATTTGATATCTTATGTAGAACTTATGGTTACACTGATGATACATGTAAACTTTGTATTTTTCCTACTACTCTTAAAGAAGCCTTATTAAAATGGTTTATGGGATTACGATAAAACTCTATTACTTCTTAGGACGAAATGAAGACAAATTTTCTTAAGAAATATCAAGCTTATTGCAGGCCTAGATATTTAAAAGAAGATATTTTTAGAATGTCTCAACAAGAAGAAGAGAGTTTGGAGCAATATTTGGAGTGATTCCTTTACAACTTGCAAAAATCCAAACAAAATTCTCTAAATCCTTGTACCATTAGAACAATTTTCTTAAAGGAATAAGAGATGAGTATCTTGATATTCTCAATGTGACAGGTAAAGGAGTTATTTCATACATACCATTTGATGAAATAGTTGAAATATGTCAAAAGTACTCTAGAGATAGATCCAAAATAGGAAAAAGAGATGTAACTTATAGAGCTTCCAAATCTACAGCAGGAGGAGTGACAAGAGCAGAAATAGGGAGTTTGTTAGAAAATTTTAAAATAGATCTTTTGAGTACCTTAGGAACACAAGTTGATGTATTAAAAGCAAAGAAGAAATAACAAGAATAAGAACAAACAATGTCAATTGTTTTTCCTAAGTGTAGGAAGAAGCATATTTTACGAGAATGTCCTTTGGATAATATACATGTTTGTGGACTATGTATAGAAAATCATGTTACAGACGATTGTCCAACATTAAAAGAATTGCAAGCAAGTCAAATAGAATAAACTCAAGGATTTTATTATATGGCACCAAGAAGAGCTTGGAAACCACACTTTGCAGGTACATCTCAACAGTTTCCTCAACAAATTCCCCAAAATTTTCAATATCAAAATTCATGGAATACTCCTATGCCATGGCAGGTTTGGCCTCCTTAGAAAAACCAAAACCAACCTTCATGAAGTTGGTGAGGATATGCTTATGGAACCTAACCTCCTCAATTTTACCCTCAATAATATCAATCTTATCCATCATATCAACAACCATATCTGCAACAATCATTTCCATATCAACAATTCCAGCAATCCATTCAATCAAATCGATTTACACAACAATCAATGCCTGCACTAACTCAACCTTAGCAGCTTCAAATACCTTCTAATCAACCAACACCAAACCAATTCAATTACTAGCCTAGCCAATAGTAAATCCGAGTAATAGAGTGGAAATGCCAGCATATAATATGGAAGAAACAACATTATTTCCTACATATTCTCTTTTTCCTATACAAGATGTCCACTTAAGATCTGGGAAAGTATTACACAAATATTCTCCACCAATCATAGAAGAGAAAATTGAAAAAGGAGAACAATCTGAAAAATCTCATCCAGGAAATCAAATTTAGAAAGGAAAAGCTATTATGACTCAAACACCACCTTATCTAGAGAGGTTAGTAGAGCAGAAAATCAAAATTCCAATTTCTCTTCTTGAATTTGATATTGTAGAATAATCACAGATTGCTTATGTCAAAATTCCCTTGTTGCACATTATTAAAGAAATTCCAATTTATAGAAAAACAATAAAGGAATTATGCATTAAGAAAACTGGCAGAAAGAAAAGAGATCCACCCACAATTCAAGTCATTGGAAAATTAGCTAGTCTCATGTCTACAAAATCAACAATTGAAAAATATATTGATCCAGGGATACCTATGGTTACCATTTCAATCAATAATTTTTCAATTCCTAAAAATTTAATTGATCTAGGAGCTGCTATAAATGTCATGACAATAGAAACAATGAAGTATTTAAAATTTCCAAACATCCGACCTACTACTACAATTTTAGAACTAGCAAATAGATCTAAAGTTGTACCGGAAGGAATACTTGAGGACATCATTATTTCTTTAGACTCATGGGAATATCCTATAGACTTTTTTATCTTGCAACCAAAAAAAAAATTTAGGAGGTCATCCTTTAATTCTTGGTAGACCATGGTTAGCCACAAAAGATGCCTTCATTGGATGCAGATCAGGAAGAATGATCATAACACATGGAGATGAAAAGAAACATATTACACTCTATCCCCCTGCTCAATCTCCTTATTTACTATCATGGCTTGATGATGAACAAGAAAACACTCAGCCTATTTTAAGCATTAATTAAGCCTTTAATTTTAGAGAAGAGGAAGAAGATGAGGATTTAATAGATCTTTTTATCTTAGAACCTGATATTTCTGAACAGCTAAGAATAACACAATATGAAGCTACATATCATCTTTTAAATCAATGTTTTCAAGAAATTTGTATTTTTTAATCACTGCAGAATTCATTTGAAAGCATTTTTCCTATCAACTCAATTACCAATTTTCAAATTAAAACTGTTGAAATCAATCCGGGAAAGAAAACACTCAACCTATTTTAAGCATTAATTAAGCCTTTAATTTTAGAGAAGAGGAAGAAGATGAGGATTTAATAGATATTTTTATCTTAGAACCTGATATTTCTTAACAGCTAAGAATAACACAATATGAAGCTACATATCATCTTTTAAATCAATGTTTTCAAGAAATTTGTATTGTTTAATCACTAAAGAATTCATTTGAAAGCATTTTTCCTATCAACTCAATTACCAATTTTCGAAGTAAAACTGTTGAAATCAATCCAGGAAAGAATCTAAATATTGGTAATAATCTACAATCATCACAAGAACAACAGGTAATTTCATTATTACAGAAATATTCAAAAGCTTTTGCTTGGGACTATACAGACATGTAAGGAATTCATCCAAATACATGTATTCATCATATCTATACTAATGATCATATCAAACCAGTGAGACAACCACAAAGAAGAATGAATCCTATGATGAAATAAATAGTGAAAGAGGAACTACAAAAACTATTACAAGTACGATTCATCTATCTTATTTCAGAAAGTTAATGGGTTTCACCCTTAGTTGTGGTGCCAAATAAAAATGGCAAATGGAGAATGTGTGTAGACTATAGGGAACTAAACAAGGCAACATTAAAAGATCACTTCAAAGAAAAGATTGGTCATAGAAGCTGAATGAAACACTATGGTATTATAGGATAACATGGAAAATTATTACTGGAATTAGAGCCTATCAGCTTGTTTATGGAAAAGAAGTCTTGTTGCAAATTGAATTTGATATTCCTAGATAGAAACTTGCAGCAGAATTGGTACTGGACCTAACAAAAGAACAACAACAGAGGATCATGCAACTCAATGAACTAGATGAGATCAAAAAACAAGCTATGAAACACACATCTCTAGTTCAACAACAGAGGAAAAAATGGCATGACAAATTCATAAAAAAAAAAAATCTTTCATAAAGGAGACTGGGCACTACTTTTTTACTCTAATTTCAAATATTTCAAAGAAAGATTTATTACTCATTGGCTTGGGCCATATGAAATAGAAGAAATCTTTGACAATGGACCAGTAAGGATAAATACAATAGAGGAAGCAACAAATTCTTTTTTGGTTAATGGCCATAGATTAAAAGTTTATCATAAGCCTATAACAGATAAGAATTTTTCAAGACATTTTCTAAAGACAATGATATGGAAGTATTGGAAAACCATAGAAATATGCCTTCCCTACCTCCAGAAAAATTAAAAAAAAAATAAAAAAAAAAACAAAAGTTAAAAAATAATAAAAGAGTTTGGTTGTGAAAACCCAGGATAATGGCATAACACAAACTCAAATTCATATCGGAAAACCAACATGTTTGGCCAATATGAATTCTTTTTCATGTTTTTATTTCCATTTTTGTTTTTACAAGATCACTCTCCAAAACTTAAAAGACTTGAGGACAAGTCTAAAGATAAGCAAGGGGGGTAGATTCACAATAAATCAATAAACAATGCAATGGTTTGATATCAAGCAGTTGTTTATCAGAAGGGAACCAAAACATTCTTATCAATAAGTATCAGAAGGGACCTGAAATAAAACATCATCAACCGGCATCAGAAGGGACCTGTCATCATTAATATATATAAAAGGGACCTGAAACAACATTACATAAGAAACCTGAAATATTATTCAAAAGATCATTGCAGAAGAGACCTGAACAACATGAAAATTCATTAGAAGGGACATGAATCAATATCAAATGCAAAAACATGAAACAACATCAAAGGATTATAAAAGCAGATACAAGTGTCTACATTCCATTAGAATTTATCTTTGAAGTGTTATTATCATTCAAAAGAGTCAAGTATGAATAAACTAGCAACAATCATCATCAATGAACATTGAGCTACTATGTGAAAGAAGAAGTACTGTAACTAAAAAAAAGTGTATTCTTAAAACCTTTGATTTTTCAAAAAAATTATAGAATTGTTAAAATTAATTTTCTTGGATATGCATCCTATTAAATTTATCATTCTACATTTATCATATAACATCCTACATTTATCCTACCTATATTCCACTAACTTCATCCTACCCTCATCATAATCCTATTTATATCCATTACCCTACCATACATTCTACATTAAAAATTTCATAATCCTACATTAACCCATATAAATCCCATATACCCCTACATTATCCTATAAGAATTTTTTATCAAATATTGAGGACTCAATATTTTTTCTCATAAGAATTTTTTTTTTGCCTACAAAACCACAAAGAGTTAGTGTCATTATAAGAAAATTTGACTTTGAAATGACCCATCCTATGGGAATTTAAAAAAAATAATAATAAATGAGCATATAAAAATGATAAATACTAATGTACAGGAATTGAAAGGCAAAACTATATGAAATGCAATACACAAATGCGGAAATGATGAAAAGACATGTATCATTGCACATACAAACAAAAGTGAGCATGCAACAAAATGAATGTGGTCATGAACGAAGGATTTTCTTCTACAGGCATCACAACAAGAGGCTTCAGGATCAGGGACAGTAGGTACATCATCACTCAGAATATCAAAGAGAAGGAAGCAAGCATGAGGACATGCTTGGAGATCAACAAAGGGGAGATGTTGGCCCTCGATTTTGATCAATTTTGCTTATTAAAAATCCACTTAAATTCCATCATATTCCACCTTACATCATCCATATATGCCTTATTTTGACCTTATTATGCATATTCAGGTAAATAAATTATGTTTTTCAATTTTTAGATATTTTTGCAAAAATTTGGTTTTAAGAGTATTTTTGGACAGAACTGGAAATTCCCGTAATAGCTCCGTTAAAGTGATATATGAAGGACACATGGGCTCAAGATGAATACATATTTGGAAATATTAGGAACCAATAATTAATTAATATCTATTAGCTCGGTCAAAATGAGTAAATACAAGCCCGGTCAAAGCTGGTCAAACTTGACCTGTCACCGAGAAATCCCTATTAAAAAGGGGCAATTTTAGGATTTTTTGAAAAATTTCCAGATTTCTTGTAACTAATGGATGGCTTCAACCTGATGAAGTGGGATAACATTAATGATGTTTGTTTCAGACATTTTAGCTTTATGGTTATCATTTTTCCTATATAAAGAGAAGCATTCATAGTTAGAGTTATGTAGAAAAACTTATTATTTTGAGATAATTGAAGACAGAGCTTTTGTTCCATGATTTCTTTGTGTTTTCTAAAGTGAATGAGCTTATGTTGCTGAGATTTTTAGCAATGTACCAACAATGTTGGAGGGCCCCCATCCAAGAGAAGTACACTTTGTTGTATCATGTTTATATTTGTGCATATGCTAGCTTAATTCTCCATGTTTATTATATTCATTTGCTGTAAATAGTTGTCAATATATTTAATATGAATTTATTTTATGGAATGAGTTGAGTGAATATTGCTTCCTTTTAGTGATTAGATTGAATGTGGAAGGACAACTAAGTCTCTTTAAGAGAGCCTCTTCTCTGTGAGCTATGACTAAGACTGAACAAAATTCACTTCTTTCAAGTTTTCTTAGATTAAGTTTTTATGCTCTCATTACATGCTTTTATGCTTACTTAGATATTGGAAATGTCATTATAGAATTGTTGAGGGAGGACAACTAGGTCTCTTTGAGAGAGCCTCTTCCTTGATTTTCTAAAATAGACTAATTTCATTGACCAATAATGCATGCTTTTATGGAATAGACTTAAATAGTTTTGCTTAAGTTATGAGGAGTGATTTATAATATGTATTTCCATTATTAGTTATGTAGAATTATTTATATTTTTAATATGCACTTATGTTCTCATAACTACTTTCTATATTAGTTCTTATCCAAAAATCCATAAATTGTGGTTTGCTTCTAAGATTACCAACTTGGATTGATAGTAAAATACATGTCTTAATTTACACAATAAATTGAGTTGAAAATGATGTATGGGAAATGGTTCTAAGACCACAAGGTAAATCTGTTGTATCTTCTAAATGGTTCTATAATTAAACATGGTGTTGATGGCACACTAGTAGAAAATGAAAAATTAGTGACTAGGTAACTAAAAAAGTTAGTCACCGCAACTTTTCCAAGTGAAATACTACCAAAAATGAGAAATATTAAGTGACCCAACTAAAAATGACTAAAATAAATGACTAATTTAGTCACGGGTTAAAATATATGAATAGCTAATAAGTAATACAACTAAAAATGACTAATGTGAATGACTAATTTATTCTAGTAACAAAAAATTGACTATCTAACAACTACTCCAATAATATGAATCAATTGCTTTTCTTAGTCATTTTAATTGGTTCACCTCAACAATCTAAACTTACAAGTGAGAGGGGATTCAAAGACTATTATAGATTGGCCTTGTATTGTCATGGATAGGATTACCTTTTATTTTTCATTCTATCCATATATTTCTACTAACATCTTTTGCCCTCTCTCTATTTTTGGAGGCACGAAAGTTTTCTTAGCCTAGCTCCTTAAGGTAAAGTTTACATGTTCCAATGTTTTCTCCTAAACAAAAAAGAGTGAGTTAACTACTTCTTTTCAAACATGATAAAGTCCTCTAGCTTTTTTGAGAACTAAAAGGGATTACATCTGAAGAGAAAGAGTCTTGGATCTCAATTTAACTTTAAAATTAAGCTAATAGGTTTGTGATCCAAAAGTGCAGAGAAGATGGTATAAAAATACATTTTCCCCTTATCATTCATGACTGAAGATTAGACCAAAAAGTAATCCAAACACGTTATTTTAAAACCCCACTATTTTCTCTATTGATCTTAATTTTCTTAAAACCTCGTGATTTGTTCTATTGATATTAATGTTTATAAGTCCAATGTTGAGATAATAACTTTTATTCTTGTTTATTTTTCATCTCTAAAATAATTATTTTCTTATTTTTCTTATTTTTATTAACAAAATTTAGGGAACCTTAGCTAAACTATGGAGCCAATGTAGTTGTTGAAATTGTTTTTTTTCTATTTTTATTAACAAAATTTAGGGAACCTTAGCTAAAAAATTGCGCCAACGCAGTTGAAATTGAAATAGAGTTTGTTAGAGCCTAGATTTGTCTCAGGATGAAAAGACAAGGTTCTAGGTCCACATCAAACCACGCTCAGCCTCGTAGCTAGCCCTACGAGGACAGGAAAGGGCTCTCTCAGGGTCAATCTCGGAAAAAGGTAATCGATGAGGCTTGAGATGACTAAATTTACAATTAATCTTAGGCTAGGTATGAATTACGAGTTTGAGGTTGATTTTTGAGGTTTTTTTTGAATCAAAGGGAAAGGCAATTTTGGGTGCAGGGATGAGACACAATTTTTGCAGAGGTCTACTTGGGGCAAGTTAGGTGATCATCTTAATGCTTTTAAAGAGAATGAATGGCTAGATCTGACTGGTGAGAAGCTAAGGAGAGCAAGAAGCTTTCAAGGATTCTCCTTAAACAGATGAAAACATGGAAAATCAAACAAATTCAAAGGCAGAGCATAACAATCTATGGATTCTACCTTAACACTTCATTTGTTCAATTGCAGAAGATGAGAGAAGGAAAATTATACACACAAAAACTTACAAATAATGAAAGAAGCACACCATCAACACATAAAGCCACATGGATCCCAAACAGTGTTGCAAAACCCTGGTCTTTCCTTTGCCAAAAATGCAGAAGTGAATGTACAATAGAGTGTCAAGATTTTCAGAAGAGTCCAACCATGAAAATGACTTAGAAATTACATAATATAGGCAATTCAACCTCTTCCCTTGCCTCTAGGGGTCGAGCTCCTCATTCTAGGAGCTGTTTCAACCAATTCTAAACAAAGCACTAAAATCTAGGCAGTCAAAACAACTTGCCTCTATAAGCTAGGACACTGATTCATTCATTAAATTTTCACTCTTTGGTGAATGAATCTTCTAGAACAAGTAACTAAGTGTCAAAATTACATCATTTTCAGTAAATTACATCAAGAGAAGTCAAAAACTACATCCCAAAGAAAAACTAGTCAAATTGGCTGAAAGATGAAAAATTGGGCAAAAAATCTATATGCACCGTGCTGATTTCTATATGCGCTGCGCTACTTTGCTGCTGATTTTGAGGCACTTACTGAATTCCAAATTGAGCTCAGGTTGACTTGTTGGAAAGCCCTGCCTGTCTACTTTCCAACCCAAGTGGAATTTTCCAATTTGGTGTCCATTTGCCCCTCCAAAAGTGCATGCTCCCAAGACTACTTCCTGTGTGTCAAAATAGGGGCAGTGAGGTCATTTTTTGCATGTTTTTTGACCTTTTGGGGACCCAGAACTTGCCCAAATTTCTTGTCCAAGTACCAAAATTCATAATGTTTCATGAAAAATCCAAAACTGCAAGCCATTTGTAATTTGGACCTCCCAATACTATGCGTCGCGCAAGGTGCACGACGCATATAGGGAAAAAGCCTGTTTTTTAACACAAAAATTCCAAAATGACCAAAAATGCCCCAAATCTCTTTAAATTTGGACTGAAGGTTCTTCATCAAGGGAAATGATGAGCCAAGGATGCCTCAGCCAATATCTAGAGTCCTTCATCCACTTTTTGCCTCCTTGATGCTCTCTTTACCTTTGCTTTCAAACTCCCGATTCTCGCTTTGTACACCAAGTTCCGGGACAAGTAATGATATGTTTGCCACCTCTATGAAGCCTCATGAGTGCATGTCCTTCCAAGGGTGAGTCACTTTGAGTTTCCACTTCATAATCGGATGACATAACTATTGTTTCACCACTGCCTTGGAGAAATAGATGCCGGTGAAAGAATTGTGTTGGATTGCTCTTTTGTAGTGTGATTGAATTCAAATTTCTGCCACCAAGGGAAAAACAAATGCAACAGGGACTGTTAGGGGTTGTTAGGAAGGGGAAACAATATGGAGGAATGGGAATTATTGGGAGAAATTTAATAGGGAAATATGGGAGAGGGTTTGAGGGATTTGATGTATGGGAATAGGGTTTAGGGTTTGGGATTAGTTGTATAGGTTTTGAGGTGTGAGGTTAGAGGATTTGGGATAGAGTATGTAGGAGAAGGGAGTAATGGATTTAGGTTGAAGATAAGGGAACAATGGGAGGGAGACAAAATCTTAGTGGCAAAACAGTGAGTTTTAAACCCTGGCAGCAATTGGGTTGAGGGTCTTTAGAAGTAGGTTTTGAGACTTTTTGTTGCAACCACTATCACCCATAAACCACCGTCTCTTATCATAAAATTTGCTGCAATAGCAAGATAGAAAGCCTACCTGGAAAATCTAGGCAAAGTATTAGCAATTTGGTGAAGTTTCCAACAATTTTCAAGCTTGAGGCTATATGCGCCGCGCACTCTATATGCGCCGCGCCAGTGTAAATTTACACTGGAAATTTTCTCCATGTGCGCCGCGCTCTTTATATGCATCGCGCCTTTTTCCAGGCGACTTTTGGAGGCCTTCCCGGTGTCAAAATTGGGTGAAGGATAGCTCGTTGGAAATTTATTCGAGTCTACTTTCCAACCCAACTTGAATTTTTTAATTTGGACTTCATTTGGCCTATCAAAAATCAAATCTCCCAAGACCGGTCAAAATGTGCCAAATGAGGCTTCCTCAAGGCAGAGTGTTGTTATAGTCAACTTTTGAATGTCTTCCTCAACTCCAAATTGAGCTCATGATAGCTCATTGGATATATATTTGTTTCTAGTTATCATTTGACTCATCAAGAAAGTTATTTGGCCAACCAAGCTAGGAGAAAACTTGATTTTCCGGAGGTCACTTCAGAGGTGCATCAATTCTCCCGAGGCAATTGTATTTTTGACATTTCTCTAAAACCATGACAACTGTGTAAAAAGTGAAGGAGGTTTTTCTTCCTTGGCCTTGGACAAAAACCTCTCTCAATGTTCCCAAATTCATCTTTTATTGCTCAGAAACATGATTTGAGTAAAACCTACCTCAATGTGTGGAACAAGAGATTTGTCGAAATGAAGCGAAATGAAGGGGATAGAGAGCTTCTAAATTCTTGAGGAAATTTTGGGAAGTAGGGAGGGATGTTAGGAAGTAGGGGAAAGTGGAATATCATAAATTGAGTGAGGGGAAGGGGTCCAAAAGGGCAAAACACAGGCCCAACCTAGAAAATTGTCAGGTTGTAGCAAGAAACTAGGGTTTGTGCGAAAATGAGGAATTTCGGGGATCTCAGTGATGGGAAGTGTTTAATAAGGTACATGAAGGATAGGGGAAGGTGTATGAACATCTGGGTACAAGTTTTGCTAATGATTTGACCATTCAAGAGAAATTTCCTTCAAAACCCTAAGAGAGGGAAATGAACCTTACCTAGGCACAACTGAAGCATGAACAAGGTGTAAAATGACTTAATGGAACCTGACATGATGATGACAACCCTATGAATGATGATAGACTCAGCTGAATAGTGACATAGACTGACATTAGGGAAACTTTGAAAGGAGTGAAAGCAAACCCTAGACCTAATGCCTAGTGACCAAATTTTGCTTGAAGACTCACTGAAATGACAAAATTTGACTTTGACACCTTAAAATCACTTTGTAAGAGCATGTTTGATCAGTGGAGGAAGGCTGCAAAGACTAACACTAACAGAGTTATTTGTAACAAGCAAAGTATCATAAACGATTTAGAGATTCAATGTAATTTCACAAGCTCGGACTTTTAAAATTGAGGGGATGATATTCCAGCTGATCCCTTCACAAAGCTCGGTTCAGTATAGAGTGTGGTCATGTGGTATTACTAGTTGTTGAGGCTTGTATTATGTGGACATGTTACAGCTTTCTGCCCACTTTTGATGGAGGTTATCAACGATCCTAGTGAGTAGATGCCGTGAGAGGATTGAAACAAGGTAGTTCAATGGTTTTTTAGTCTATCTCTAAGATATTTATGTCAATTAACTAATATTCTCTATTAGGGTTTGGACGCAATGGGAGGAGTGAAAGAATCAAAGGGCAGGAAAGGGGCAGATGGTAAGGAACAAGTGATTACATAATTGGAACCATAATTCGGGTGAGGAGGAGAAATAGGTTATGGTGGCCCGAAAGAATTCTAGGTAAGAACAGATTCTCTGTCTCATATTATGTCCCCTCGATCTAGAACTCTTGTCAAACTTATTGTTTAGGAAGATGCCAGCATGTCGGTTTTTAGTTTCCCTTCACCTCTTATTTATTTGTTTTATGATATGAATCCCTATAATGGGCTTCTGGTTGCATGCTAATAGGATACAGCACAATAGAGCATACACTTGATTTTTCTGGAGGAAATGCCAAATAAGACAATGTTGGATGCATTCCCCATCTATTTCCAATGCAATAATATAAATCTTTAATGAATAAATCCTCATTAGTAAATATTGCCATGCTTGCATATTTTTCTTTCACTATTGTTTTTGTGCTCAACTTTCTTTGACATCACTTACATGTTCTCAAGTTTAAAATTGAAGAAATGCAGAAAAAGAAGAGGATTCATAGAATAATGTTTTCTTTTGTTTCCAATTCTATATATGCACAATAGCCAAAAATAATAAAAATATCTAGGATTGTCTAAGTGTCGACTAGCATTCAAAGGCATCAGTTTACATTCGATTTTTTGTCATGATGTGTTTTATTTTTTATTTTTTTCGTTTTAAATTAATATTTTCTACGCCAATTAAGTGGAGGGATTAACTAAAACTCAATGCTTATTAGACATCCATATTCTCATAGGAAAGGTACATGCTTTCATAGCAATTTCGTGTGTTGGGTACACACTTTCATAGTGTTAGTGGATTGTGTGTATTTATTTCTATTCAACAATTAAGTAATTCATTATCTCAACAACCAAATTTTGTATAGTGATAAATTGCAGATAATATCAAGTCAATATGTCAATGCATTTAGTTTGTATTTCCATTTGAATCAATGGCTTATCATTTCTAAATGACCTTATGTTTCTTTGATGTATGAATGAAAGGAATCTTCTTTCCCTTGAATATCCAGTGAAAGAATATTGTAACCCAAGGCAAATTTACAACCTCCAAAAAAGCAACTCTAGAATAAAAATACTTGGTTTGAAATATATTTTATTACCTATTTTTCCTTGGCATTGGATGTTTATTTTTTTCAAGTAGTGAGCTAGAGAAGTTTGCACTTTCTCCCTCTCTCTCACCCTCTCACACACACAATATGTATGTGTGTGTATTATATAATTTATTCGAAAGAAACCATGCAGGGAAACCCTTAGGCACTTCCTTGCATTTCATGGATGGTGCATAGTGTAAACTTGTCAATGCTAATTACAACTCCTGGCCTGATGGGGACATTGAGAGAGGCACACAATAAACACAACCAGCCTAAGGAATTGACCCCAAGGCATTTTTCATAACTTAAAGTACCCAACCAGTCAAGTTAGTCCATCAATTTTCTCTCACAACACACACATGTGGGTGCATGTGTGTACATGTGCATGTTTTCACCACACACAAAAAAATGCATATATTAAAAGGTAAAACAAATACATTACATTTCTAAATTTGTACCTCTGCACAACATGATACTTCAGTTCACAAAAAAATCTTGGCCACATTGGAATATACCAACATTATTATCAGAAAGCACCAAACAGATCCATATAAATGATAACTATTCTATTTCATATGCATGATTCCATTACAATCCATACTCCACAGTAAAAGAAAGAATAAACAGGAAGGCTACCAACCAGTATACCATGAACATCATCTACCTATGCCGCCAGAGTAATCAGTCAATGAGAAGATAGAGAAAGACCGGAGAATGTAGAAGAGTGGATGTTTTGAGATAACATCCTCATTTTCCTCCATAAACTTCATCCTTCTAGCCTCCAATGAAGACCAAATTTAGGTAAGAATCAACCTTGGAGTTATGTTTACGAAAAACATGAGAAAAATAGACTGTGTTAAAGCTTATTCTAATTGTTGATATCTGATTCATCACTACTTGAAGACCTAGATTTTTCATGGTTATTTTACCATTGATCCAATCCACTGAAACTTTTCATTTCCCATAGACCTGGACACTACTTACATTCTTGTTAATGGCTAATCCAAGAAGCGCTACTAGGGTTGATATCTTGTCCTAGTTATTGGTCCCTTATCCAAGATCAAATGAAAAAGAGATATAATGAGAGGAACTAAAATAAAAACAATCCCATGCACCATATTACCTAGATTTTCTGGGGAAGCACCCTTAAAGAAGCAACATGGGTGAGAATCATCACTCACAAAATAAATAAGAATAAATCCTAAAAGCTTTCAACTAATTTTATCTAAGAGACAACAAACACATCAACCACTACATTTTTGTCATTGGAAGACTACTAGAAATTAACTCAATATAAACTTCCATTTATAATAGAACATAGATGATTTTGTACTAACAACAAAACATAATACTACTTTGCATAGAAAAATATCACAACAAGACCACTTTTCATAGAAAAATATTATACAATAGTAAATCTAGTATTGCATAAAATATACACAACATTTTACAAATTTAATCAACAACCCAACTTTGTTATATTAATCAAACTGATAATACAACATTCTAGGGCTCTTGTACCAGGGATAATGGCCCTCATGCATCTACTAGTATAAGAATAAAAGATACAAGATACATTGACAATCTAGATGATGTAGCATGAAATCACAACTACTTTGTTGTGTCTTGTATCCATTCTGCATTACCTGCATCTATCAATGCACCAACTCCTTTAGGCCACTGAACTCGGCTATCCAATCTTCCCTTTAGCTGATCACAGATTCATCTACAACCAACACATAGGGTCTTCATGTTCACTAGTTTCTCCTTCGTCCATCAAGGCCACAACACTTTGAGACTTCTTTCCCATTGCTGCTCCTCAGCTACTCAGGGATTTATTCCCACTATAGTCTACCTACGTTGCTCCAATGAAGATTAACATAGGGTAGGAGGGTTACCACCTATAATTTTCAAATGTCACTTCTCCAACAAGGATCACAGACTATCCAAAGTTCTCTTGGCTAGCCAAACTTTGAGCTCTTCGTCTTTGCCTCTCTTAATAGCTAGCTTAGTCCATCAAGGTGTTGCTCTAGGTTACACTTGTTCTAGTCTCGCACTACCCTCAAACAGACCACAAGTGTCCAATATGAAGTCCTTTCCTAGGATTGTGCATCTACTATCATCCAACCATATACAAGAAGTCATCTACAACTCATCGTTGTTGCCTTCTTGTATTGGGATTTGTGCTTCCTTGACCTCTGGTTAGGGTTGAAGTCACACTGCTCTAGCACCTAAACATTGTCCTCATCATTTTATAGCCCTTCTCAAATAATCTGCCTCCTTTTCTACCCTTCCTAGGCCTCCAAACATTGTATTAGGGCTTGAGAAATCTCCTCACAACACCCTACAATGCTCATGACATAAAATAAACACAAAACTTCCTTCAAGCAAGGGTTACACCCTCTATCCACCTATGTTGGCTAGTTTAGGGTCTATGGATTAGTGAAAACCACCTCCACGAGGCCTCACGATCCTCCAAAAATCCTCCAAATAGTATTTTTTCTACAACGCACCCTACGTCCTTGTAAACAGAGACAAAAAACACCAAATATAGCACAAAATTAACCTCACACTTACCTTTGATCTATGGTCTAGGCCTGCAAGAGAATCTTTCCTCAAAATTTGTCCAAGATAATCCTCCAAGTTCCTCTTGGATGTCTCAGACTTGTGGCTCAACTCCTCAAGGAATCTGCACCCTAAAAACATACAAACCCTCTCAAAACTTCTGCTCCTTGCCTTCTACGGCCTTGCCTCATATCTGTTGTCCAATTTCAGAGCTAATCTTTGATGTTGGATTGCACTTGTATGTTATCAAATGCCTCAAACTTCACTTCTATTTATACATTTTCATGTGGTATCAACAAAAATGTCTTGTGGCACCCTCAAACCCTAAGCTTACCTAACTTGTATGCCACAAAACCCACCAAAAACATAGAAAAATTAATTTCTCCACTTCTATAGCTCATATTTGAGTGATTTTTGCTACCGCTTTCTCCTCTAAGGGTACTCTAACACCTCCTTGTATAAAAACACCCAAATTCTTTGTGTTTTCATACCCACCACATTGGATGGAAAGCCCACACTTGGGGTTCCAATACCACAAATAACTTTTGTGGTGCTCCAACTTCCAAACCCCGAACCTTAGGGCTTGGAGTATTTCCCAAGCTAAAAAATATCAACATCACACGCAATGTCCAGTGATAGGATCTTCACAATTTGGTATAATTAATCATTAGTTCATCTAAGCAAACCAAGCTTGTTAGTCAATGGAAATGTGAGTCTTCATATGGGGCTTCTCTTCCAAAATTGGGGATTTGATCACATAATATTGTTGATTCTATTTTTGTTTTAACCAAATTACAAATATTCTAAGACTTAGAAGGAAATATCCTACCTTGTTCTAATTGTTTAGCTTTTTTAGTCATTTTGTGTCTTTTCTTGTATCTCTTTTTTGACCTTAATGTTTTCTATCACTTCTTGAAGCATCTCTCTTTTATGTTTGGACAAGATCTGGCTAAATTCCAATGCTCATGGCACACCTCGCATTTAAAAGGGATGTTCATTATTCTCCTAGTTAATCATCTTTGTTCAAGTGTGTTTTATGAGTTTAAGACTTAAAGTAGCAGGTAGTATGTTCTCTTCCCTGAATCTAGATGGGCACTACTTGTATCATAGCAATAATCTTCCTTTCCTTGGTTTGCAAATATTTGAGATGAATTTTATAAATGAATTTCCAATTGCTACGATTATAATAATGTATCATCATGCAAACAAAATTTTGGTGGCATAATCTGCATGCTGTTTCTAAAAAAATTGGGTCTATATTTCATTTTTGTATCTATTATCTATTTGTATATATGTATAATGTGTCACCTATGTCTTCTTCCTAGGGTTGACTTCTCCTTTTTTGGATATTTGTATTTTTGTGCCTTGTGTCATGTGAATTAGTTGAAGATTAATTTTGGCAAACAAATCATCCTTGTCCACTAAAACAATGTGACTGATCTTGAGATATATTTGGAATCTAAACTTAGCATTGATTATTTGAGGTAAGGCATAGTGCTTTTGGCTATCTATGCTATTTGAATTCAGTATTTAAAATCTCAAAAAAGGTACATCACTTGAGGGACCTTTTGTGGTCTAAATGTTAATAAAGGTAGGTCCATTAATGTGGTGAATTATTTTTTATTATTTTCTGCATACTCAGCAAAAGAAAGACACTCTTGTTCTTGACATATTGCAGCCCTTTTTCATCTTTATAACAACAATAGGTGGGTGCCCCTCAGGTAGAAGGGATTCTATCTTTACCCTTCCTTAAGATCAATAGTTGACTAATAGTGAATGAATAGCCATTTTAGTTTCCTGACATGTTGGAAGATGAATCAATGAATTATTTGATTGCAGGTATGTTTGGTGCATGATTATTAATATAATGGCACACTTTTCTGGTTTATCTTCATCGGTTTTGATTTACATTTACTTCTCAGAATTACTTTCTTTTGCATGCATTATTTTGTTATGTTTTCGACCTCATAACAAAAATTATGAGGGTTCTTCCATTTCTAGTAGTTTAGTTTATTTCCATCTTAGAACAGTAGCTTGAGAGAACATTATTGGTGGTGGGTTTTCCAGAATTGAGATCTCTTTGAAATCAATGTTAAATAATGACTTCCATGTAGCTTTAACTTAACTTCTGATTTTCATATGCCCCAGCTTCCATTCATGTCATGAAGGGTGATCTCTTGTGGAGATTTGCTTGTTATGATGGAAAAATCATCACAACTAATTATTTTACTCCATATCTGAATTTTACATGGAGAAGAGTACCTAGTTTAAAGAAACTTTTAATTATTAATTATTGCATTTGGAGAACTCAAGGCAAGAGGGAGATTGATCTATAATAGATAGCTTTGTGGTTTATGCCTTTCCATCCATTATTCCTTATGCATCTAAAATATTATGTCTAAGAATTGTCATTTCGAGTTTTCATGCTTCCATTTTTCTCTATAGATTTTATCTTTAGAAATTGGAATGCATACAAGAACCATGGCCATGTCTTTAGATCTTTTAGGATCCTTGGTTATTGAACATTTTTTTGAATAATCTAAGTTAAGATGACATTAATGATTCTTATATCTATGATAACTTCTTGTGATGTATTTTTACTTATTATGATTATCTTCTTATTATTATTATTATAGTGTGTTATTCAATCATCAAACAACTACCAAAACAAGAAGATCAACAAGATAGAAGTACACAATATGTAGGCTCCAAGCAAGGGAAAAACCTCTCCTCTTGAGAAGTAAACCCTTCAATCTCTTCTTATATATTCTTTATTGACGAATACCAAGACCCCTGACCAACATTGAAGCCCTTCCAAGGCCAAGATCAACTTCTCAAGAATGTGCTTGCTTCACTTCTTTCCAAAACTAGAAGAATCTCTTTTGGCAACACTACTTCGACCTCCAGCCACAAATTTTCGGCCCTAACTATCGATCTACAACTTCGGCCCCTCGATAGTAGCTTCTACTTTGAACATGTGGACTAGAACTACTTCTTCTTTGCCTCCAGCTACCTCACTTGACCTTATTTGTCTTATGGGTCTAGAAGCCAACTTTGTTAGCTCTTCCTTCAGCTCTTTTTCACTAGATCGAGCCTCCACAATGAAACCCTATCCTGGGAGTAGAAACCATAGAAAAAAACTACATAATTTCAGCCCTCTTCTTCGCATGTGTGGAGAGAAAGAGAGATAGAGGAACCCAAAACACTTATTCTCCTTCTTCTAACTTCTTTTCTTGCTCTTTTTTGCTTCTTCCTTCACATGAGATAGAGAGGAATGAGTGTGTCCAAATGAGTTCGAACTGTATCCTATATATAGGTCTTCCAAGGGTACAAATTCCAGCTTCTAGACTGACTTTATAGTATGGGAGGGCAACTTGGTCTTGGAAGGCTCTGTAAAATACAAAAATAATCCTTTTTACAATTTACAAGATGCCCGATGGGGTCTTCATATCATGACAATGTCCCTATTTGACTTCTTGACCTAGGACAATTCTAGAAGCACTTTCAATTGGTGCTTTACCTATAAAACAAATTTCTTGAGCAAGAAACCCAAGCTCAATAATAATAATAATAATCATTTTTATTTCTTTTACAAAATACAAGAATCAAAAGTACATTTCATATTTATGAAGACCGAACCTAGTTACACTTTCTTCAACACTCCCTCTTAACCACGGAGGTATTCATAAATGGTACATGGCTATTCTCAATACTGAAGAGATCTCATAAGAAGGGTCGGACTATTAATTCATCTGTATAGCATCATCATAACCAACATTGTCACATAGCAAGGCCTTGACTAATAGCTTTATCTCTCAATAGATCATAGCACAATGTTGGCGATACCAATGATTATAGACACCTTCATCATTGTATCTTAAGGTGCATACCCACCCGGGTGTTCACCGAGCATGACCTTCTAGAACTATTCTTATCTTGGGCCCCTAGCCCTCAAAGAATATCGGTCCTCTTTCCTACTCTTTTCTTGGATGTCCTACCACATCCTCAAAGAGTATCAGATGCCAAATTATTACTCAATCCTCCATTCTTTCTTCCAGAATGAAGAAAAGAATGATGTGTCTATCTCTCCCTCTCAATTAGGGAATATATTCAACAAATCCAAGCTTATTTCTAAAATGCACAATCTTCTTATTGGGAAGATATTTTGTCAAAATATCAGCAGTTTGATCATCAGTGGGGATATACTCTAGCTTTAGTACACCATATTTTACCAACTTTATAATGTAGTGGTACTTGTTTTTTATGTGCTTTGTCTTTCCATGAAATACAGGATCCCCAGATAGTCTTATAAATTTGGTATTATCATAGGATCCAACAGTCTTGCAAATAGATCAGATAACATCTTTCTTAGCGAGACCACTTCCCTACTCACTTCATAGACTGCAATGTACTCAGCCCCAGCAATACTCAAAGCCATTGTCTATTATTTTCTTCTCATCCAAGAGACCATGGAGGATCCCAAGCTAAAACATCCTCTTGTAGTGCTTCTTCCATCCTTTTCGTTGCCTTCCCAATCAGACTCAGTAAATCCTTCAAGATGAACATATTTTCCTTTTTCATACTTTAGGCAATAATGGACGGTTCCCTGCTAATATCTTAGTATATTCTTGGAAGCTATCCAATGATCATGTCTTGGCTCCATTTGAAATTGAATGAGAACATTTACTACAAAACATATGTTTGGCCGACTAATCTCCAGATACATCAAGGATCCAATCAGTTTTCTGTAGTTAGTAGGATCAACTGGAATGGATTCAGAATTTCTTAACATTTTCAAGTTTGTTATCATCGAGGTTGTCATGGGTTTGCATTCCATCATATCAAACATTTTCAATAGCCCGATCACATACTTTCCTTGTCCCAAGAAGATTTCATTCGGTTCTTGTAAGACTTCCAGTCCAAGATAATAATGCATAAGTCCTAGATCCTTATTATTGAATTCGGCTGCAATAATTTTCTTACACTCTTGAATTCTTTCTTATTTACCAATTAATATAAGGTCATCTACATATAGAATAATGATGACAAGTTCATCATTCTCTAATTTTATGTATAGATTGAGATATGTCGTGCTTTTCCTGAAACCCAACCTTTGCAAGTAGGCATCCATTCTAGCATACCATGCCCTAGGAGCTTGCTTGAGGCCATAAATTTCCTTCTTCAACATGCAAACATGAGTTTATCTATCCTTTACCTTGAATCCCAATGGTTTCTCTATGTAGACTTCTTCGTTTGTGGTACCATTCAAGAATGTTGTTTTTACATCCATTTGATGTACCTTCCATCCCATTAATGTTTCCAGAGATATCATAGATTTGATCATGGTATACCTTGTTGTGGGAGCAAAGGTTTCTTCATAATCAATGCCTTCTTCCTGAGAGAAGCCTCGAGTCATGAATCTAACCTTGAATTTATCTATGCTTCCATCTGCATCATGCTTGATCTTATACAACCACTTAGAGGTTACCACTGATTTTTTTCCTGGTCTTGGGACAATTTCCCATACTCCATTCTTCATAATAGATTTGTATTCCTCATTCATTGCATTCTTTTATTCTTGGTGATTGGTTGCTTCTTCAAAATTGGAAGTTTCATATTTGATGAGCTTTGACATGTATGATGCATATCCTAAGTATCTTTTCGGTTTCTTGCTCTACCTGAATCGTCCTCTTGCGGTGTGATCTTCTGCTTCTTGAAGTGTAGAAGTTAACAAAATAGGTATCTTTCTTCTTTCAAGGAGAGAGATTGGTTCACTGGGACCCTCTTCTTCATGATGAGAGACTTCTTCTTCCTCAAACATAGGAAGATCCTCCTCATCAAAATCGAATGGGAGATCCTTATATTTCTTGAAGGAAATTCTCTCATCAAAAATTACATCTCTAATTACTTCTATTTGGTGTCCTTCCTTTATGTAGATCCTATTAGCCTTGGAAGAGTTGCTATATCCAACAAATATTCCTTTCTTGCTTGCAGGATCCAGCTTCTTTCTTTTGTCCTTGGGAATGTGAATATATACAGGACACCCAAATATCTGGAGATGATCAATATTTGGTTTCTTCCCAGTGAAGACTTCTTCTATAGTTATATTTCCAAGTGACCAGCGAGGACTTCTATTTTGAAGGTATATTGTAGTCTTCATTGCTTCTCCCCATAGGAATTTCAGTAGATCTTGATCATGTCTCATAGCCTTGACACCTTCTTCTATAGCTCTATTCTTTCATTCATCTACTCCATTACACTCGAGATTTTATGGAACTATAATCTCCCTCTTAATCCCGACCTACTTACAGAAAGAAATGAGTTCTTTGGAAGTATACTCACCTCCATTGTTTGACCTTAGAATCTTTATCTTTCTTTCTATAATATTTTCTACCTCTTCCTTGAATTCCTAAAATTTGTGAATACTTCATCCTTTGATTTAAGTAAATAAACCCAAGTTTTCCTTGAATGATCGTCAATGAAAGTAACATACTATAGATGACCTCCAAGTGATTTATACATGGGACCACATACATCCGAGTGGATGAGATCTAGAATCTCTTGAGCTATATATGTAATATTTTCAAATGGTTTATTTTCATTCTTTCCTAGAGCACAGCCTTTTTAGACTCCTTCATGGTCTTCTTTGAGATTTGGTATCCCATTTATAATGGAGTTTCAAGATGGAAATATCTTGTAATGAAGATGGCCCAATATTCTATGCCAAAGTTCACACATACTTACATCAATGTGGACAAGTTCTTGATTTAGAGGAGATTGGAATATGTAGATTATTCCTTCTCGAACTCCAATGGTTCTAGATTTTTCAATTCTAGAACCTTTAGCCCAAACCACTACTTTACCATATATAAAAGAAACTCTATCTCCTTTTTATTCTAATGATGAAACAGAAATAATATTTTTTCACAAACCTGGAACATATATAATGTTGTTGAGATGAATGCTACCTCCTCTTTCCAGCTCAAATGATGTAGATCTAATTCCTTTTACCAGATAGCTCTTGTTGTTACCAAGTTCCAAAGAGTATGAGGACTTCCCTTTGGATAGGGTTTTGAGTTGCTTGTGATATCCAGTTATGTGTCTTGAAGCTCCACTATCTATCACCCATATATTTTCATCTTGAAATGTCCTGGTGAGGGTTGAGAACAATCCTTCATTATTTGAAGATTTGAGATCTTTGGAAGAGAAGAGACTATTCCATACTCCCTTGAAACTTTGCTTGATGAGACTTGATAATTATGAACACTTCTTTATAATAGGGTTGATATTCTTCATGTGTTGTGCAAACCATAGCTCTAAAACCATGTTGAAGAAGCTAAGGCAAGATGACATTAATGATTCTTCTATCTATGATAACTGCTTGTGATGTCTTTTTACTTATTATGATTATCTTATTATTATTATTATTATTATTATAGTGTGTTCTTCAATCATCAAACAGCTACCAAAAAGAGAATATCAACAAGATACAATTACAAAAGATGTAGGCTCCAAGCCAGGGAAAAACCTCTCCTCTTGAGAGGAAAACCCTTCAATCTCTTCTTATAGATTCTTTATTGACAAATACCAAGACCCTTGACCAACACTGAAACCCTTCGAAGACCAAGATCAACTTCTCAAGAATGTGCTTGTTTCACTTCTATCCAAAACCAGAAGAATCTCTTTCGGAAACACTAATTCAGCCTCTAGCCACAACGTTTCATCCCTAACTACAAATCTGCAACTTCGGCCCCCTGGCAGCAGCTTCTACTTCACACCTGTGGACTAGAACTACTTATTCTTTGCCTCCAGCTGCCTCACTTGACCTTATTTTTCTTCTGGATATAGAAGGGAACTTTGTTGGCCCTTCCTTCAGCTTTTTTTCATGAGATCAAACCTCCACAATGAAACCCTATCCTGGCAGTAGAAAACCTAGTGAAAAATTGCAGAATTTCAGCCCTCTTCTTCGCACATGTGGAGAGAAAGGGAGAGAGAGGAACACAAAACACTTCTTCTCCTTCTTATGCCTTATTTGCTTGCTCTTTTCTACTTCTTCCTTCGCATGAGATAGAGAGGAATGAGCGTTTCCAAATGAGGTCGAATTGTCTCCTATATATAGGTCTTCTAGGGGTACGAATTCCAGCTTCTAGGTCGACTTGGTAGGTTGGCAAGCTAACTTGGCCTTGGAAGGCTCATTAAAATACAAAAATAATCCTTTTACAATTTACAAGATGCGTGATGGAGTCTTCATATTATGATAATGTCATTAGTAGGAAACGGATGTGGACTTCAATCATTCTTTTAAATATAAGGGATATAGTGGTCCAGTGCTAGACTGGATATATTCATTATATTTTTCCATAACTTATTTAATTAGTCAAGTGTTGTGGACATTGAGCCTATTAAACTCATTCCAAATTTGAGATATAATAAACTAGGGGAATTTTGTAAGTTCTAAGAAATTTGATATACTTTTGATCCATGGAAAATTGATACACAAGGTTGAAAGGAACCTATGAAGAGTGGATCCAATAGATCCCCAAACCACATTCCATTTTTTTGGAATTGGGTAAAAATAATCCAAAGTTTGGATCTTTGTTATCACTTAAAAATTGTGCATTCAAATGTTTGTACTAGGCTTGCATTGTGTCAAATATTTTTGAAATAAAAGGTTCTCAAAGGTTAATAAATCATACATTCGCAAATAGAGGATTATTTGTGACTAAATAAATTTTAATCAATATGTGTAAATCCACTCTTTTAGATTTGCACAAATAATTATAGTTATTTCTTCAATAGTTGTACAGATCAGTAGAAAGTAACATTTAAAATATTTATGCGCAAAGTAATCTTAAACTCCCCTTATTAGGTGGAAATACAAGGTCAAGGACTTTAGTCTCAAGCCTCTACACCATTAAGGAAGACTTATGGAGCCTCCAAAGGACTAGGCTTGTCACCCATAAAGAAGAGAGGCTCACTTAAAGGCAAAATCTCATAAATGATCCAAATTGGGACAAAACATGGACATCTTATTTTAAATACCACTAAATTATAGACCACATAGAAGAAATAAGTCATTTCAAGGTTATTCTACCTAAATTTCCTCATTTCCATTGCTTTGTAATCTTGGAGCTCATCATTCAAGATTGTCTAAGAAAATTCTTGAGGAGAGATCATACCTGAGGGTAGAAATGTGAAGTTGCGCTACACTTTTATGAGAATTGGCAGTGGAAAATTCATCATCATGCTTTTTCGGCCAAACTATTATATTTTTCAGTTGAATTGGGTACATTTTTTTGGCCGAACTATTTTGTTTTTGGTCGAACAATTAAACATAATGTTCAGCCGGAAATTTGAATGTTAAAGTTAACGACAACCTGTAACACGTTATTGGTCGGTTGGGGGAAATTTGTGTGAGTTATTTTTTCAACCGAAATATTTTTTTGCCAATTTATTTTTTCAGCTGAACCAGTTTTTCAGTCGAACATTTAGTTTGGCTGAAAAAATGTTTATATATATCTGAGCCGTAATCCTGTTGCAAATTTTCATTGAGTTTTTCTTCGTCAAACGTTGTGTGCGTCGTGTTGAACGTTGTTTGTGTAGTTCTTAGGTCAGGTTAATTTTTAGTAGGCTATGTTGATATTTTCTCTGCAACCTCACTCGGTTACGTTGATATTTTCTCTGCAACCTTCATCGGTTACATTGAGGCTAATTTTTTCTTTGGTTTTACAGGTTTGCTTAGCACTAGAGGAGTTCGACGTCAAGGTGTTCGACTCTAGATGAGTTCAATGCCAAGGAGTTCGAAACTGGCTAGAGGTATGAATTTATATGCTACTCATTAGTAGATAAAATGGTTTTTATTTATGCAATGTGTACTTATTTTTTATTCTATGTAATTATGTTCTCTGTAATAATGTTTAACAACATAATGAATATCTATGATTTTGTCAATGATCGACCTACTGCTTTTTTAAACCTCAATATCAACTCGTTGACAATTAATGTGGGGTACCTAGTGTTCAAATAATTCCACTAACAACCATCATCTCTCTTTTACAACAAAAAAAATGTTTCAAAGGGGCTCCTAACCTTCGTACTGTGATAACATAAAATTAAATATGGAGGGACGGAGATTTCATTCCCCAGTTACCTCCCCATCCAAATGTTGAAACTCTAGGAAGAGCCTGTGTCTTATTCCCTATTTACTCTACCACATGTGCTCTCTCCTTATTATTTGGATCTTAAATTTGTACATGGCCACTTTGGAATTCATCCAAATCACTCTTGTTGCCTCTAGCATTTGTTTATCAGAATTTTAGGGCCATAGAGATTTTCTGTCATGCCATATTTCTAGCCTTTGGTTGCAGAGATATGTTGGATGCATATATTTAGGAATATTATCAGACACATAATTTGGAGGTTTTATCATTTTTTATTAAGTAAATTTTTTATGAGTATTGCATATTTTCAAAACTTTGTTTATATTTAATATTTAGTATTGCATTTAGTATTACTATTACAAATTTTAGTTATTTAGATGAAGATTGTATAATTTTAAAGTCCAAAAACAGTTTTGAGTGTTGAAATATTGAAAAGTTAGTATTTCAACCATAATTATATTGAACTCTAGAGAATAATTCTTATAATTTATTACTCAATATTATAGATTTTACATTAATTTAAAGAGGTCTCATATGTAACTTCTCACATAATCTTGTATCTATGTACTCTACCTTTCTTTCTCCACTTGTTAATTTCTTCACAGATCACTCTTGTTTTTTGAGGAGGTGTTCACTAGCTTATGTCATGTCATTTTATAAGAATACAATTACTTTTGGTGATGTGTGTTTGTAATAGATATAAAAAAAAAACCCATAGAACCATCCAGTATTGTGAATACACTGATCTGACATAATGAAGTAGAAAAACTACTTGGCTGAGTGGTGGAGATACAGATAGACATTTTTTGATGTAACTCTGCAGGTCAAATAGAACACTTCCACTCATATGTTCATTTACACATAAGAGAATCAGTTGCAATGGGATACATTCACAAATTATAGTTTATATGTTTCTACTTCAATACTAGTTAGCTAACATACATGAAATTATCACACATCGGTTGCCCAAGTAATATCGGTCTTCAACTCTGCGGAGAATATAGCTTTAGAACACCAAAAAAGAATTATTGATCTATAATTCCTCGAAAAACTTTATCCTTTTGTGTTATAGCCATTTATTAAAAATGATAAAAAGTATGAGTTAGAAATTATTAAAATCCATTGAAATTGAAATGATGCAATGCTCACGCCGATTCATATCATGAGGGATGTACATCTAAAGATACAAAAAGCCTCTTTAAATCATCCATTGTCTCAACATAGTTTTATACCCTTCGAACCTCTATTCTTCTTTGCACCTTAGCTTCCCCTTCTTCCATGATACTATCCTAATTAAGTAGCTGGATCATTAGCATCTCAGTTACCACAATAAAATTATTGTCTGCAACCTTGGTTCCACCATTCACAGTTGCCTCTATTGCAGAAACCTATACCGAAAGCTTGTCCACTTCAGCCTTGACTGCAAAAATAGTCTGACAAGATTTTGTAATGATTTGATTCCTCTTCATTTCTTACAATGTCCTCTCCTTACTGGCAGGTTCGTCCATCAGAATCACCTTTTCCATTTCTTTGACACTTGATATATGTAGGCACTCATCATTCTCCTTCTCTTTTCCTCTAAACAAAATCCTTTGTTCCTAAGGCTCCAAACCAGTCTCCTTAAACAATAGCTTCTTGAGGTCCCCAAAGGTAGCCTACGTAGGAATCAAAACTTCATGTTGGTATGAGCCATAGGAAACCTTAACCTTAATCATAGGCCCAGTTGTAGCGTCACCATCATCTCTCTTTTGAACCAACATGCCTCTAGCCCTCAATTCCCAATCTATGGCATCACTTATGTCCTTTGTGTTTCTGCTAAAAAAGGTTCTGGAACTGGACCTATTGTTCATTTTATTACTCATGTATCCACCTCTCAACTGCGCTAACAATCATTTTCTCTCATCTACACCTGAAATACCATGACTTTAAACAAAAGTTGTAACTAGATAATGGAACCAATCAAAATTTGTAGGTTTAAGAAAAAAATTGTGGGCATGTGGGGAGGTCCAAAAAGTGGTCAAAGGGATTAAGATAATACATCCAGTTACAATGAAGAAAACACAAATGCATATCAGGAAGCTGAACTACAATATTTGGAGAAGAATGGGTGCATCTTCAATGGTTCATGAATATGGCACTTTAAGTACCAGAAAAGAAGAGCTCCATAAAAGATAAGACGCAAATTGAGCAGGCCAAAATAATAAAAGGTTATATGAAAAATTAACACCCCAAGGTTGTTAAAGTAATCATGTAATATACAATGCAAATCTTAAAGTTATATTCTAATCACTTAAAAGTATATATATTACTTATACGTGAGGATAGTGTAGCACTTATCTGTATGAATATATAAATTTCTCTTGTGCACTAACAGATATCTCCATGCTTCAGATGATCCTTGTAAAAAGGGGAGTCGTTTGCACTTAGTTAGAAATTGGATTGAAATCCTTTGGAAAAGGGAATAATCTGCGTAGAATTGATCCTGGTAGAGTACACAAGTAATAATCATGATATGAAATTCTTTCATCTTCGTCACATTATAGATATAGGAACTACTACCTACTGATTAGTAAATTTTCTTCCATTTTTTTAAATTTCTCTTACAAACTAGAATGAATTAGATTTTATATTCAAGATGTATTTATAAAATAGCCTCAATCTGTTTTCCTTTCAATGTTAAAATTATAAATACATTTTTTAAGAAAATTGTTTTTAATTTAAATTAGTGAAAAACTCTTGGCATTAGCTAATATCAGTGGAAGAACTCATGATTTATCTTGAGTCTCTGAGTGGAAGAACTATAAGTGGGTTGCATCATGCTACTCCAAATTATTATAAATCATATGATTTGTTTCTTATTGATTTCAACTCTATCATCAATCTAATTCAATTTAATATTATATATATTCACCTCTTTTAAAATGATATATTCATCTCTTTTCCCCTTCATATATTCTATAGATAAGTGATAAGTGATCTATATTCACCTCTTTTCCCCTATTTTATTATATTTATTTATGTGATAAGCCATAAGTGATCGGTGATGTTTAAGTGGTAGGATCACTAGCATGTAGTGACACATTTGGATATTTAAGTGATAAGCCATAATAACTCTCGAATTCACATTGTTTCCTTACAAACTTGTCCTATCCATGAATAACATCCAATATGTAGAAATCTTGGTTGATGTTTTAATCCATGGATTTAGGCAAGCAAGCCAACAATCTTATGCATATGAAAATTGTAATGTTTTTTTATCTTAATATTGAAGATAAATATAGGATTTATGGATGTCAGTGTACTTAGTGGCATGATCAACAATCAACCCTTATTGCCTCATAGAAAAGCATTGAATGACTTATATGGAAGATGAAAATTGTAATGTTTTTTATCTTAATATTGAAGATAAATATAGGATTTATGTATGTTAATGTACTTAGTGGCATGAACAAAAATCAACCCTTATTGCCTCATAGAAAAGCATTGAATTACTTATATAGAAGTTGAAAGCCCTTACAAATTAGTTGTTTATTGATTTGAATGTGGGTATAATCTTTTTAAATGTGCAATTTATGCAACAAAATCATACATAACATGATGGTGATAGGTTAACCTTCGATATAGTATAGTCCAAACTTGATAGACATGAAAATATATATCTAATTTCAAGGATTGGTATTCTCATGATAAGTAAAATATTCATTGAATAGTGAAGGAATATCATTAGGCATGGAAGTACAAATAATTATTTTTTTCTTAGGGGTATGGAGATTCATGGGAGTAACTATTACAAGATTAGAGGCCCTAACTTGGGTTGAAAATCACATTAATTTTTCATAATGAAAATATTTTCTCATCATCGAAAATCAATGTAATGTAGCATGTGTTTGAATGTTATTCTAGGGCATTCCAACATGAGAACATTTGTTAAGACGTTTTCCCAATTGCATTGATTTGTAAACTGCCATTATTATTCTACTAGGTCAGTTCATCACAACAAATCATGTAATATTCCATCATTCCATGACAATACATATTTATTTTTCATAATTCTCCCATAATCTAAGGCATTTTCAAAAAAGAAATATATTATTCATTTTATTGAGTTTGTTTTTTACAGGGATTAGAAAACCCTTTAATGGACATTATGCATAGAAGTTGTTTGTTATCCCAATCCAGGGCAAGTTGTGATTACTTATGTTCTATATAGTATTGCGACGAACAAAGTCCTACAAAGGAAAAAGAATTTACCTGGAAGGACAACAAACAATGAAGCATAATATATTGCATTGATATAAGGCTTAGGAATAGTTAGGGAGTATAGATCCAATAGAATTGTAGTAATCACCAATTCTGAACTCGTGTGCAACTAGATGAAAAGTGTGTACCAAGTCAAAAAGGAGAATTTAAAACAACTGCATGGAGAAGAAAAAAATATTTCTAGTCAATTTCAATAATTTAGCACTAGACATTGTTTAAATGTTAATAGGATATCTAGTGATCTATTGTATGGGGAAATACCAATTCAAGGTTTGTGTGTAAAAGATGAATTGGTGTCAAGAAGCTTTCCATGAAAATTTATTGATGGAATTTGTAAGATATCTTTGATATGTGTGTGTTTTTTAGTTATAAATGTGGTGTTTTTAATGACCATGTGTTTCTTTCAATACTATACTAAGTGTGCCCCCACTATGTAAGCAAAACTTGGTGAATTTGACATGTTTTAGAAAATTTTGTATTTAATTCTCAAAATGTGCACTTCGGCATTTGTGTTTTTAGTCTTGAGTATATTTGAAATGAAGAATTTACACAAAATGATTTTGAGGAAACCCTTGGATAATTACATTTATTTGTCTTATTAATTTTCTGATTCTTGATCTTTTTAAATATTTTTAAATGCATGAGGTAACTTGAGTTTTTCTAAAGATCATATATATATCAAGGGCCTAGATCATCACATGAGAAGTTACCACCTGATTCTTCGAGGCGTAAATGGGATAGAGCATCAATTGGGTCTCATGCATTGACTAGAGGGCAACTTTCTATGCATGCAGATGAGATTGGTCATGGATGGAGGAGAGTATCAGATGAATCAGCGAAGGGCCATCATTTGTTACAACATGATCATGGTATGTATATGTTTATGTGCAATTTATTAAATGATATTTGTAGAATCATATCTACATACATATTGAATTGATTTTTTTAAATTTAGTTTTATTAATTTATAATAAATTCTGTCTTTTTAGGAGCATCTCTCACTAGGTCGAAGAGAGTATCAGATCAATCAATGGAGGGCCATCGTTCACATCATCATGGTATGGTATATATATGTTTATGTTCATTTACTTAAATGATAAATTGGTAGAATCATATATACATGTACATATATTGAATAGATTTTTGTCAATTTAACTTAATTAATTTATTATAATTTCTAATTTTTTTTTAAGAATCTCTCACTATGTCGTCATCTGAGGGTGGTCAACATTCTCCCGATGGTCAAAAAGCTCAATCAAATCATGTACTTGGGCGTCATGGTGCTCAACCATCTCTGGGTTGTCATGAATCTCAATTAGATCATCATGATCCTCATCATTTTGGTAAATTATATAATAATAAAAAATATGTTAAAATAAATTTGTACATGTAAATGAATTGTATGTACATATATGTGTACATGTCTATCTTTCATGTGTATAAATACATTCACATGTTTTTATATTTATGTAATTAAATATTGAAGCAGGGGTGAAAATTTTGATCGAAGTAAATATTCAAGAAGAAAACCATATACCAACTACCACCTATCCATCTGATATTCCTAATCAGATTCCTTTGGAAAAAAATATCCAACAATGTACGTTACAGAGGTGCATAACTCATTATTCAAAATTGAAGAAATATCTTGCGAGTTTGGAGCTCCCTGCAAAGAGTTGACAAAGCTTAGAAATAGTTGTGCACTCTCTAAGTTCATTTCTTGATATTTAGAAGAACCTTGGACCAAAAACTGATTGATTTATAGATATGATGAGGTGTAGGAAGGAAACACTGATGGGTCTCAATAAATGGGTCAAAGCAATTAAAAGGGTTACAAAAGAACCTACAAAATATATGTTAATTTTAAAGAAGGGTTGAAAAGAAAGATGTTTAAGGTGCAATATTTCAAGCACCCTGATATAGCCCACCATGTGTATAATAGTTTCCTTGCAGCATATGGAAAGCTTCCATGGAATGATGAGGTTCCACATTATTTTGCAAAATTATCTTTGGGTATGAGACCTGATTATACTGACCTTCCATTTGAATTTTATGGTATTGGTAAATGTCAAACATATGAGCATAGGGGCGCATTAAGGGATACTAAATTGCCACTTTCTTCGCCACCTTTAGTACCTCAACCTCCACGTCTAGTAAATTTGAAGTCATAAATGGATCCCACTTCTCAGATTGGTCGAGAAGCAAGGGATGCCATTATAGACAACATACATATTGCATTGACTAGAATTGGTGTCAGTCTAAATTGACAAAGAGCACGAGATGTTGCATGTGCTAATTTTGTATATAAATCGGATGAGGAGATAGATAATATGAATTATGAAGAGGTTAAATCATATCCAAAGGGTTGTCAAGATGGTTGGAAAGACCTAATTGGTCATGAGGAGGAGGGCATGGGATCGGTATGTGTTAATGTTTAGGGTGGATATTCTAATGTAATGTAATGTATGTGTTAGTGTTGATTCACATACATTTTGTAAATTATTCAGATATAATCTAACACGAATGTATCATATGTTTGCCATTCTCAATTAAGTCGTTTGTTGAATGAAAATTTAAATAATATCATGGTCCCAGGTTTAGGTTCCAATCAAAATATGTTTAGAGATGTTAGTTTTTTTTAAGAGTTCATGTTGATACTATTATTTTAAACTTGTATTATATTGATATTGTGAAGACATATTTGTAAAAGAAATAATTACATATATAATTAAATGTCAACAAATTATATTCCCTCTAACATTCTCGACATAATGCCACTCTCTTCCTCCCTATTAGGAGATTTGTAAAATATTTATTTGTTAGAAGTATTGAATAGTTCACTTTTATTTTCTTATAACTTAAGCAAGTTTCATTAAAAAATGAGATCTTTGTCTTATAGTTTTAAAATTTTTGAATTTTAGGTTTATGGAGATAGATTCCCTTCTCTAGGGACATTAACAATGGAGTTAGCTATGGGGATAGGATCATCTACACAATTTGAAAAAGTTGTAACATTTTTTTAATATTGTGAGTTTATGCATTTTCATGTGCAATTTTAAAATTTTAATATATACTTGTGCATTTATTGTACAGGGCATCCATGAGGGCGCAATGTAGGGGAAAACCATGAGGTATTGCATAGAATTTGAAACCTTTTATAAAAAAAAAAAAAAATAAATAAATAAAAAAATTTAAAAAAAAAAATTGATGATTAAATTCTCACTTAATTTTAAAGTACACAATCTTATTTATATATGCATATTACACATGTTGTGTAGGGCACCCATGATAATAATAAGAGAACGAGGATGTTGATAGATCATATATTTCAGTGAGATTCTCTTTGATGCAAACTTTTATTTGACAATATTTTTATTATATTTAATTTTATCATGATATAAATTTTGGACATATTTTAAATAGAACTCTTTATTATGAATTGATATTTAATATATGCTAATTTTTGAGTTTATGTATGTTTTGCATGAAGATTCTTATAATGTTAGTAGAAGATAATTATTTAACAACTTTTTATTATATTTACTTTTATAATGGTATAACTCTTTGACATATTTTAAATAGAACTTTTTATTATGCATGATACATGGTTTGGTTCATGACACATGGTTTGTTGCATTTTAAATAGAACTCTTTATTTTGCATGATGCATGGTTTTATGCTTAAAGGTTTTACATTTAAGTTCATGAATATAAAAAAATGAAAGTAAATTTGCATTTAGTTGGTACATTTTGCATGATGGTTCTTACAATGTTAGTAGATTCAATTCTTAGGCTTTGTTCAAAGTTGTTTTGTCGAGTTGTTTAATGAATAGTAAAATTGCAAATTACAAAACATGGTACATTTAGCATTCATGAATCTTATCATGATATATAGATGTCTAAAATGTTTAATGATAACTTAAAATTGCATTATAAAATATGGTATACATTTTGCATTCATGAATAGATCAGCATCTTGTATAGAAGAGCTACTATGGATGTGGGTTGATATTTAACTTTTAATATAAAGTTATTCAAGGAAAACATACTATAAAATTGCATTATAAAACATGGTACATTTTCATTATGCATGGTTTGATGATTAAAGGTTTTATATTTAAATTAATGGATATGAAGCATTGAAATTAAATTTGCATGTAGTTGGTACATTTTTCATGATGATTCTTATAATGTTAGTATACATTATTCTTAGGTTTTGTTCAAAGTTTTTTTATGAAGTTGTTTAATGAATACTAAAATTGCAAATTATAAAACATGGTACATTTTGCATTCATGAATCTTATTATGGTGTATATGTCTAAAATGTTTATTCATAACTTAAGACTACATTATAAAATATAATATACATTTTTCATATATGAGTATATCATCATCTTGTATAGAAGAGCTACTATGTACGTGGGTTGATACTTAACTTTTAATATAAAGTTGTTCAAAGCAAACATACTATAAAATTGCATTACAAAACATGTTACATTTTGCATGATGCATGGTTTGATGCTTAAAGGTTTTACATTTAAGGTCATGAATATGAAGCAATGAAAGTAAATTTGCATTTAGTTGGTACATTTTTCATTTGAATTAATATTATAATAGTGTAGATGTCTAAAACAACCATATAGCTATAGATCATTTTGCATTCATGAATAGGTCATCATCTTGTATAGAAGGGCTACTATGGGTGCGGGTTGATACTTTTAACTTTTAATATAAAGTTGCTACCCAACTTTCGATACCCTTTGTAATAGTTACAACTTCCCCATACCATATTTTCAAGTGATGCATGTTTCAAATTAAATGAATGCATGCCATTTTTTATTTCATTATTATCCACCAAAGTTCTCATGGATCCAACTTTTCTTTGTTGTTCTAGTCAACTTCCAACTCTTTCTTTGATGTAAGGTTTCAAGTTATAGTTTATAAGTTTAATCAACAATAAACATTATTTAAAACATGTAACATTTAGAATGATTCATGGTTTGATGCTTAAATGTTTTACACATAACTTCATAAATATGAAACAACGTTTGTAAATTTTCATTTAGTTGGTACATTTCGCATGATGATTCTTATAGTTTTATCTTTTAGGTTTTTGCGATCTTCATAATTGTGTAGATCATCTTTCGAATTCATCGCAAGAACAAATAAAAATAAAAAAATGGTTTAATCCATTATAATTAAAATTAATTATGACCATAATAAAATATAATTTAACAAGAATTTAAAATTAATAATAAAAACTTTAAACAAATTTCAATTTAATATATTAAAATATCTTAACCATATAAATTTCATAACTATGATAACTTATGTATTAATCTTAATAAAAGATTGTAACATACAATTAAAAAACAAAATATAAAGAAAAACAATTATAAGAAAATATAATTAAAAGAATAGGAAATAAATTAAAACAACTATGACCCCATTAAGAAACAAAATATAAATCAAAACAATTATAATAAAATATAATTAAAATAATAGGATATAAATTAAAACAAATATGACCCTAATAAAATAATAATTCAATAATAATTTAATAATCCCTAATATCTATTGGCAATGCATCTCATACATCTATTTATTAAACTGAATAAGAAGAACAGTTTTCCACTAATCTTTCACATCCTGAAGATGAACCATCGTTGCTAGTTTGAAACGTCGATCAAAACAAGACCTAATGCGATGAATCCAGAAGATGATTTACACGATTCTTATAATGTTAGTAGAATATAATAAGGATTTGGGTTGATTCTTAGGTTTTGTGATGTTTTTCAATGAAAATATACTATAAAATTGCATTATAAAACATTCATTCTAAATTGTACCTTCTTTGTCTTAAACTCTACTTTCAGATACTAAATTGCATTTTTCATGAAATTTGAGAAAGCTTAGAGATTAAGAATTAAAAATTGTGATGTTGAACCAATGGAAGTTGCATTAAAGTATTTATGAAATTTTCAAATATTAAAAAATATGTGTGGAGCATGCATTGTTATTTTATTAGGTTTTGAATGCACTACATGTATAGGACAAACACAATAAAATGAATTTCTTTTTAACTTAAGAACAAAGTTGCCATATTAATGAAAACAATTGTAACACTTAGTAAGTTAGCTAGAATGGACAACTTAAGAGTGGACAAAAATAAAGGCTAACAATCTACTTGAACTCTTTCTCAAAGATGAATAAGGAGAATATATTGTTGGACAATTCAATTAAAAAAACTATAATGGAATGCCATCCTCAATGATCCGTTCATGGTTAGATTTTGACATTCTCCATTTTTAACTTTTGATTTTTTCTTGATTGAACTTCTATCAAGTTTGTGTGCACTGCACACACCAAGTGGCTATATTGACAACTTATGGCATCGCGTTGATAGTCTTGAAAGTAAACATGACTCTCGGTTTGATGAGTTTGTTGGAAAAAATATCCTTTTAGTATAATAGATCCTCTTTCATATATAAAATTGTTATCATCATACTCTTCCCATAACTTCATCTTTCATTCAGTGCACCTGCATCAAATAATACTTGACATTTTCTATGTTGTTAATGAGTGCAACTATAGCAAAAACATCTCTTTCATAATAATAAAAAAGTGTAAATTCAGATCATAATTAACAAGAAATTAGTTATCAACATGTACTTGATTTTATTATCTATTCAGATCTATATTTTAACTATTATCTAGATACTTATACACAGTGATTTTAAAAAGATAAAAATTTATATATATACATCCTTTGAAAGCAATTGAAACTTTACCTTCTCTGACAAGATCAGAAACTCGATCACCTTCAAATGACACTATAGTCTCCTTTGATTCCATCTCTTTTAATATTGCAAGTTACATTTTCCCCTTTGTATTAAGTTATGTATGTTGCTAAGCTTTTGCATACATATTTTTTTCACAAACATCATTGAATTGTGTGTCCTCTATGTAAACAGAACAAAAATAAGATTATTTTCTTCTATCAACTACAAATGCATTTTGGTACTCTTTTGTTTTAATTGAATACAATTTCTGAGTCCCTTTCACTATTTTAGCTTCATATGTAATTGATCTATCTACATCTTGGACTCCAATATGCTAAACAAACCTATAGGAAATTCAAACAAGAATTTAAATATGATATTTAAATTACAATTTATATATCAAAGATAATCATTGATCAATTATTTAACTATATAATTTATAAATGTTTAAGATTAGAAAATTAATAAAAATTATCCTATATTAAAAATATATACTTGAGTTAATGTATAGGTACATACCTGCGTACCTCCCTTGATGGGTTAGTCGCATGGCTTAGTGTAGCAATGCACCATTGAACAACTTGTTCAGGTGAGACAATTTAGTTTTCGAAGTGGTCCATTTGATATCTTTGAAGTGATCATTTTATACATGCCCCTGCACCATCATGTTCTCCTTTTCCATGACTAGTCTCAAAGAAATTCCAATAATGTTTAATGTTGGTTTTCATATGAAGACGACACAACCAAAAGAATGATCGTGAAGATTTGAATTGACCTCTGCATCCATCTGCCCATATCCAATGTTCATTGAATTTTATTCCATGACTTTCTAATGAGGCATAAATATTATCAAAGAAATGTTGTACAAAATGTGTATCATGTGTACGATTGTTGCTTATATGAAAATGATATTCTTTAATAACATGTCAATTCTCACTGATGCTTCCTATATGATCAACATTTTTTTCATTATGTTTATATATAACATGGACAAGCATAGAGACTTGGTCAGAATGATAATATTCACTATGTATTTCATTTTTTGCAACAAATGTGTAATTTTCTACAAAATCAACTATTGGCAAAATGGTCCCTGGTGGAATAATTTCACGAGATTTTTTGAATTGCAAGCCTTGCCATTGAATCTATGAGAATTCTTGGTGTAATTATAATTTTTTGTCTCAAAATTCTTCAAAAAATCTATCACGAAAATTTCTCTAAATCACTCCTTTTAGCACTTGTACTACTACTTGAACCAATTGATGTATGGATATATTCATATCTCTTCCATTTCACTTTTATGTTGGACAATGATTGATCATTCATATCACTAGGATATTTTTCATGAAACAAAGTCAAATTTCCACAATGATCACATTTTTTACCACCAACACTTCTTTTGTCATGATTTTCTCTTCCACATAAAATTTCAGATATGAAATCATGGATAGTGGAAGGAGGAGGTGAGTTTTTCCAAAATGTTTTACCAAAATTAAGGAAGGTGTCATAATATAGTTGAAATTCCATATAATAACAACAACAACAACAAGTGTTGTGTACAATGATAGGTTTAACATACCATGGTTTTTGTTGCGCAAAATTACTGATTGTGACATTAATTCCACAATTATCTTCTACGAACTTATTGAAAAAATCTATCTGAGTGGTTTCCAAGATATGTTTTGCATGTTCTTCATATTGATTTCGTGTTATTCTTCACTACATCACATCCCTTACTTCTGTTGAAACACGTGAATTTTTCATCCAATATTCATATATTATTTTTTTAACATCTTCGCCAAGTCTATCTTTGTATGGTTACTTACAACTAATTGTCCAACAAGCAAACTCATCATTTGCATCTATTAGAAATCGAAATTTCCTATGCTTGTGCAATGTTTTTTGTGAGGTCCCTAATGATTTTGTCATATATTTTACTAAACAATTTTCTTTAGTACTTGATGAAACCACTGACATTTGTATTTCTCTACGTGCATCTAGATCACTTTTATTTCTAGATCTTCCAATTGATTTTAGAGCGGTATTTATATTTTGAATCACATTTTCCTTCACCTTTTTATCTTTGGTTGATTTTCGAAAACCCAATAGTGTTGTAGCTTCTTTTAATTTATTTGATGTTAAGAGACCTCTCAAAATTTGAGCTTGAACTATCACATTTTCATTTTTTAAAAACTTATCAATAATGAGCTTAACATGATATCATATAACATGGTCAGCTTTTGTATCTCCATATGTGACACTGTCAAAATTTTCTAATATTTCATCATCAATATTGATTTCATATGTACATATGAGAATTTAATGTAAATGAGTATATACATTAAATAATTAAATTAAAAAATAGATTTCATGAAATTGAAACTAATAAATATGTATAATTTCAATAATGCATGACATATTTATACATACCTAAGGTTGATTCAACTTATTCACTTGAATTTCTTTCAACATCTTCAACAACATCATCAATCATTGGTTCATTTTCTTTTTCACTTTGTCTTTCAACATTTTCAATCTAATCATCGATGTTTTGAGGAAAATTTCTCTCTATTCACATTGCAAAATATTTTTCAAATTAGTTCATCAAATAAAAGCTAAATTCCACAATACACTATAAATTTTAAATATCATTTATAATATTTATATTTACATACCTAGTTCAACTTCTTGTTGAGATTAATTTTCACTTTCAAAATTTAAGTGTTCTTCCTTCTTTCTTTTGTAATAGTTTCTCGAGTATTCTCTATGAACCTCAATGTCTTTAATTCAATCATATTTTGTCTTGCAATTTATTTGATTTCCTATGATAATTCAATCTATGTAAATTTTTAAAATCAAGCCCAAAAATTCACTTTCAAAATCCAACCAAAAAAACTCATTTTCAAAATCCACCAAAAACAATTCACTTTCTAAATTCAACCTAAAAATCCCACTTTCAGAATTCAACACAAAAATCTCACTTTCAAAATTCATCCAAAAAGACAAACTTTCAAAATTCAACCCAAAAAACTCACTTTAAAATCCAGCCCAATTTTTATTTTTTTTCAAAAAATTAGATTCAAAGCTTGGAATTCAAAAGATGCACACGAAGAATATGAGTGCAAAAATAAAATTTTGGCCAACTTTATTTATAGCGTTTGTCTGAGACACTTATATTGGAGGGTCACACCATTTCAATTTCATGGTCAACAAAAATTATGGATATGTTTTTCGTCTGAACTTTTAAAAATGTTTGGCTGAATTTTTTTTTCCATTTATTTTAACGTCTGTTCGAGGAAAAAAGTAATTCGACCGAACTTTTTTTCATCGGAAAACCTGCAACTCTGCAACAGCTCGGCTCTGATCACCTTTCTCCAAATTTGGAATGGTTAAACTCCCTTAAATATGGTGAATTTACTTTTGGAACCAATACCAGCATTTGCAGAATTGAATCTACTTTTAGTACATATAAATTTTATGGAATTTCATAGATATTTGCTAATTTTATTTAATTTCTAGTAAAATGTGTACAAAAAATTTCTAAAGGTCATTATAATTCAGTGAAATCAAAATTTCTACATTCCAAAATACAATGTGAAAAAATATGGAAAATTTATGGTGGATTACATTGGTCTATCTTCTATAATGGGTAGTTTTTAGATTTTTAGTTTTTAACCAATATGTTGAGAAACGTGGTATTATGATAAACATCTTCAAAATCTTCATTTTGTTCATATTTTTTCAATTCAAAAAATTCTAGTAATTATGATGTGCATTTTTTAGTTTCGTAAATATATGCATATCAAAATAGAGTCTGTCTAGATTGTTGCAACATATTTTTTTTTCAAAAACGCAAGATTAACAAAGAATACATTGGTGCCAAAAAACATGACTTGTGATGAATCCCTTGATTTTTAAAGAAAACACAGTCAAACAATTGCTAAGTTGACATAACAAATATGAATAAAAAATTCTAAAAAGTAAACAAAAGAAAGCTAATAAAATTTCTCACAAGTTTTCTTTTTACTGTAAAATGAAATTCTAAACAAAAAAATTACTTTGGTTTGTTGAAAGTTGGAAAACTTCTAAAAACGATATGTTTTCTCAAAAAATGGCCGAAAGTGTAACTAAACTTCACATTTTTCACCAAGACGTAAATGTTGAAACTCTTTAAGAGATCATAAGGTCCATTTCAATAAAGCATGGAGAATTTTAGGGGTGAAATTTTGCCCATGGTAAAATTTTAGGGTTCAAAATTTTGAGTGGGTGAATTTTTATTGAAGAAGTATTTAAGAATGTTTAGCCCAAATATTAAATTAAAAAATATATATATTTTATATAATTCATCCCTCACCAAAATAGAAAGGAAACCAGTGGAGGTAGGGTTCACCCTCCTAATTTAATGACCAAACTTTCAATACGCCTTATGTTTTCGACTCTAATTTTTTTGCTAAGTGATTACCCCAAATTTTCTCAAACTAGGGTGTATTAGGAAATAATTAAGGTGCATTTACTAGCATCAAGGTTTTATGGAAACTATTTCTTCCACATATTTTATTTACAAAATGATTTTTCAATTTCCATGTTCATTTCCAATTTCACCCATGTGATTTCTTTGGGCTTTCATTGGAATGATTTCACCCACAAAATCTAGATTTCCTTTGATGTATTTACAAAATGATTTTTCAATTTCCATGTTCATTTCCAATTTCACCCATGTGATTTCTTTGGGCTTTCATTGGAATGATTTCACCCACAAAATCTAGATTTCCTTTGATGTAGGTATTTTATGGGTTGAGGATTTCTTTTATATATATATATATATATAGATATATATATATATCCCTTCCAATAATTCCATCATTTTTACAAGGTTATACCATTGATGAATCAATTCTCTAGCTATTGCTCCTAAGATGAGAAGAATATTGCGTGGGCAGTGGAATTTTGGGAGTTCTCTTCAACATCTATATTTCTTTTTAATTTGGTTTTTTTTACATAATTAATTTCGACCTATGTTTTCAACATTATTTATTACTCATATAATACCTTCATTTGGATTTTATGTTGTTATGTAGACAGGTGAGACTATGTGTTACAAGGATTAAAATTTCATTACTAATATTTTGAATTCTCCTTATTTCCTATTTATTGGAAAATCCATAGAGTGTTTGCATTTGGATTTCACTTTCATTCCTAAAAACTTCTCCTAGTTTGTAGATCATAGAATTCCAAATTTATTGTATTTATTTTCTTTATGTTATTCTTGACACAAAAATAACTTTTAACCCATTGTCATAGGTTTGAATTTAATTTCCACAAACAAATGTCAAAACGTGAAATTACATAAATAGAATCATTATTTAATATATGGATTGGTGATGTTGCACCACTAAAATCACAAATCATGCCATTAGATTCAAATAATATTGGATCCATTGCAATGATTGAGGGAAATATTGAGATGAAGTTAGAGTTTTCAACTATGCTTTAATGGGAAATTATGTGGGATGATATGCAGTGTTCTATAGGAAACTCGTGAATATTTCTCCTCAGTTTCAAGTCTATTTTCCTATAAAAGGTGAAGGAAAAAGAGTGCTTGGTCCTTTTACCAAGTATTAAATAAGTGTAGGCTGAAGATATTTCATTGATGCCATTAGTATTAAGATTCCCAAGTTAGGGGTTACGTCGTTGCCTATGCAGTTTAGTCGGATAAGAAACCCAATGGAGATAAATATAATAGAAATTACCAGTGATATAAAGCTCATATCAAGGTAGAAGATCTCATCAAGGTTGTAGGAATTCTAGGATTGAATTCCCCTGACGGTATCGCAATGGTAGAAGGATCCATTACAAGAAGAAGCAAGGATGTATGGATATTTTCATCTAGTTGTGGATCTAGGTCTACATCTAGTGGGAAAAAGTCATGGGCTAGTTTGGAACTAGTGTGATGCTCTTGGAAAAGGACCCAATGTTAAAAAATTGGATTTGCAATCTCACAAAGAAATTATCGGTTTAATTCTTAGCCACCTATGGAGAGGGGGGATCTTGAAAGAATTTATTTGAATGCATTTGGCTCCAAATTATATTTATCCCCATATAAGATCTGATATGGCCTCCTTGATTTTGTATCATCATCTGAGGGTTCTACCCAAGGTTTCCCTCTCACGGTCAAGAGGAATTATAATTTTTTCTTATTGATTTTTAATTTTATTTTGTCTCTTTCTAAGGAAATTTTTTCCTTTCATTTTTTGACCCCACGGTCTTTTGACCAAAGCTAAATATGTTGGTATTCTATTGGCTAAGTATATTACCTCAAAGTCAATAAAAATCAAAGTTCCCATTATTCATGTTCTTACTTTCCCTACCATTTTGATGGGTTCTATGATCTTTGTTCTACAAGTTTGAGATAGTTGGTCATTCGTCACAAAGTTGGCCTTCCTAGTTTTATCCTAGTTTCTCTAGGAATCATATTAAATGGTGATCCAAATTTGACTATGACTTTCTTTATCGTATATCCATCTCTCTCAAGATCTACTTAAGGTTCGTGTTCATCAAGATGTTTACCTTAAAATAATTGGCACAAATTCTTGCTTTTATTTTTCTCCTCATTATTGTCTTTTAATATATGGAGGAGATCAATCAAACATTTGACTAAATCTTCTTTTAATAATTCCATAAATTCCTCTAATATATTATCTTTTGTTGCCTTTTGTTGTCCAACCTCATTTTAAAAAAACTCCACTACCTTTTTCATTGTGTCTCTATCTTGTTGCATATTTCGCTATTGGATAGTGATTTTTGATGGTCAAAGAATTTATCAATTTCTTGGACTATTTTCTTAACCTACTCCAAATCTAGTTATGGTATGGAGGTTTTTGGATTTCAAAACCTCCTTCTTTGGGATAGTTTGGAGGAAATTTACAACTCTTTTGTTGATTTTTTTTAACATTTTATGGAAATCTTCTAAAGAATGAGTGTTATATTCACATATAGAAAACCATTTAGGCTTTGCATTCCTTAGATTAAACTAGCACTCTCTGATAGAGTGGCTTGATGCAATTTTACATATGTCACAATATATATCTACCTAAATGTGTCGATCATCCTTATCAAAATAGTTTGCAAATTTGTAATTCTTTTTTGTTTGCCCTTCTATTTTGCAATTGGTACACCTTGTTTTTTTGCAAAAATAAGTTTAATAATTACTATTGCAATTGTTCAATATTTTCTTCTAATCTTTTGTTAGTCATTGAGGATTTTGATTTACACTCATCATTGGTTTCAATAGAGTGGGCCATTTTCAATTATTATTCGCGTGATGTGACTTCATGCATTCTTAGTGGCCCTCAATTTTTTTGTGTGACCCAACAACATACCATTGAACCAACCGATATTCATCAATATTATATGGGATTTGAATTAATAAATCCTTAAATATTTTATTATATTGTCTTACTTTTTCATCTGGTCATTGTTTTATTTCTTTTAAGTTTTGAGCCACAAGATGTCTAGCATCTTGGTCTTTGAAGAAGGAGAAGTTATTTTTGATGTCATTCTTAATTCTAACTTGGATTTCTATAAAATTCATAAACCATGTCAAATATATCTTCTGAAGAGATGATGCAAATTGTTCCATATGTTTGTCCTCATCTATCATATAATTAGTTGTCCAAAATTTCTCACAGCTGAATTAATGTTTTTTAGGGTCTTCATCGTCTTCATAGAGGGGGATATGGTTTAATCTCATATATCTTTGTGTTGATGAATTCTTTGTTATTATCTTTGGAAATGGGTGTTGGCTTGGTAAGATAGGTTGCTTTCTCGATAATCTTGTCATAATTGTTTCATCTAATATATCAGCCTCAACAAGTGGTAATTGAACAACAACTAGGGTACTTTCTTTTTCATTGACTTCAACATTTGCAAGATTTATCAAGCTATCGTCTGTTTGGTTTCTTTTATCTGTGTATTCAATGAACTATTTTCATACTAATTTGTGTTGATTCATCAACTCGACTTCTATTTTGTTCTTCTTCAACATGTATTAATTGCATTTGGCGAGTACATTCATGATATTTCTTATATGGAGAAGTATATATTCATTTTCCTCTTTCTTAATCCAGTTTTGGTTGACTTTTGGTATTTCAATTTTAAGATGATTTCTCAAATTCATGTGATCATCTCATCTATACCAAATTATAAACAACTTTAAATTAATTTGAATTCATTACTGGAATAATTCCCTAATAATATGACTTGATATACTTGTGACAAGGGAATGAAAAATTGCTAGTGAAGAGTCGTCAACTTCCATATTGTCTGCATGCCTAATGGTGCTTAATAATAGACTATTACTTCTCATCAGAGCGGTTGATGCTTCACCTCTCAAATCTCAATGATCTTTGCTGCATTTAGAGGAGTCTTGTGCATCATCGATCTCTCAATATTGAATTTATTTATTTCTTAATATTTGGGTAATTTTTTCATCCTTTATTTCTGGTCACTTTTTTTTCTTTTGTCCCTCTCTATTTTTTTAATGTTGAATCATAAAATAGATTTTACTATTGCATATTCTTTTGGGTCCTCCGTCAGGTTTCCTCATCAAGCATATATTCTTGTGTTCTTGCAACTACAAATTTTCCGGTCATTTTGACTACAAATTTACTTTTAATTCTCTCTTTTTTTATTTCTTATTTATTTCTCATGAACATGTACCCCCCATCATTAAATTGACTTACTCCTTGTCAACAAGGTTGTTTTCAACAAGCATTTCCATTTTCTCAAGAAGTACTCCCACCTTTATTTTTTATTTTTACATTGGGCATCAATGAATTCCATTTAGCATGTCCTTTACTTTAGTAGAAGTTTATTAGCATTTGTAGGGGTGGTCTATATTTAGCTATATGACTGAATCCGCTGTCGAGAAGAAATTTATGTAGTAGAGTAGGTATACTGCTAATGAAACTATTGTGAAAACTGTTAAAGAACCTTGGACATCCTAATTTTTTCAATAGAAGTGCATTTTTATATTGCTTTCTCCTTATAGAAGTTGTCTAATATATTATCCACCCACTCGTGCAAATTTTTTCTTCCTTTTTTATCTAGCTTTAAAGCTAATCAATTGTTGAGTTATGTTTGCCACATTAGGTGAGCAGTCAATATATTTATTTATTTTGGTAGTGACTAATTTGTAAACTTCTCATGTCCTTACATTAAAAAATGTATTCTAGATTATACAATAGGTACGATTTCTTCTCGAATAATTGTTCAAGTAGTTGCTAATCTTTCTCTCCAACTACTCATGTATCTCTTCTAATGTTAACATTTATGTGTGGATATTGTATAAACTCAGTTCGAACACTATTGGTAATAGAAGAATGTTGTAATCTAGCAAAAAGTATGTGTTACAAGTCATTTGTCGCATCCAAACAAATGGCCCTAAACCCGGATCTATCATTATACATTGACACTTTGTAATCATCCCCTACAAAGCCAAAAACATTCCCTTTCTAGAAGTTACAAGAATCATGGATTACATTGGCTAAAAACACTAATTTTGTGCATTATTGCACTTACCTTAAGGAAAAACTACATGGACGCAGGTTTCTCACATAGATACTTCGCTGACCAACATAGGCTACTTTCCCAAAAAGTGGATGACCGTTGGAAATGAGTAAAAGTAAAAAATAAAAATAAAAATAAAAGTTTCTCTCTCTAGAAGCTTCGGAAGTGGTTTAAGCCATTTAGTGGTGGATTAGATCTCGAAATCTTAATATTGAGGTCTTATCTCTTATCTCCTAGAGTTTCCCTCAACCTTATGTGGATTTAAGCCTTAGAATGGTAAACCCAAAACCATCTCTTTTACCCTATAAATTCACTTCCTCCCATAGAGTATGATCTAGTTTTTAGAGACTCTGAATTATGCCCTTATGCTACTCGTTTGAGTCTAGAGCTCCAAAATCCATCCATGTGCTTGATTTTTGCTTAAAGGCTTTCTATTGTGGTAAATTAAGGACAAGATAGTTGGGAAAGATCTACAAGATCAAGGCCTACAAGGTTTGTAATATTTTCCTACTTTTATTAATATAAAAGTCCATTGTTTCTACTATACTTATGTCATATTTATGCATATGTAGAACATGAATCCTTGGCTTATTGTTTAGAGGTATTTGTATGTTGTGGTTCTCTTTCTTGTTTTGGATGATTTGTAGGATTGAATTATAGAAATTGGAATTGGAGCTGAAGCTAACAAGTCAAGAGAAGGAGGAATCTTACATTAAATTCCAATTATGTATTCCTTCCATATTTAAAACATATATAAGAAAAGAGTTGCAATTTTTTCTTGGTTTTTTCTAGATTAATCCACTAGATTTAAGGACATTTCTTTTGCCTGTAGAAGGAATTTATCCATAAAACAATTCTGCAACTCCATTAGGGAACGAGATGTTCTTTAGTGGTTTTATTTTTGTATCCTTTTAGGACCTTTGAAATGACTCTTTTTGGCTTGCACAGACTCTTATTTGACTTAGGTAAGCGTGATTTAAAGCCTGGTTAGGTTTTGGTTTGTGTGTTTTGAGAAACATTAGCCCCATTGCACTTTCTATTATGAGGCAGAGCATCCCAATGCACTTGTCCCCTTACGTACATCTAATGACTCACACTAGTTTCTATATACTAGCTATGATGATCCTATAAATGTAAAAAAAAAAATCATTTACTTGCATTGCTTTGATTTCTATTTTGTTTGCAGTGTCTTCCTGAGCCTTTGGTCTACGCAAGGTCTTTGTAAGGTCAGTGACTTGTTTGAAATTGAGTGTGATTGTCTTTCTTATGAGAGTTTTCTTCTTTTTGTTTCTTAATATCAATTATGGTTTTAATCATTTGGCTTGGTTATTGATTTGTTAAAGAAATTTTCATTACTATAGTGATTTGATTGAATTTTTTGCAATTCAATAATCTTATCATATTTTCATTTTTCTTTGTTTTGAAAATTGGAAAAAGATAGAAAGGAAAATTTCCATTTTCTTATGCATTAGGGATTTGAACTTTTGAATTGGAATAGTAAAATTGAATATCTTGTTTGCAAGTTATTGTTTCCTGCATCATAGTTTGAAACTCCTTCCTTTCTTTAGTTAGATCTTCATTACATGAAAAGAATTCATTTTCTAATGCTAGTTGCATTTTAGGAGTTCAGGAAAATTTGTTTCAAACTTGAAACTAAAACCTTAATCAAGATAACAATTAAAATATATCAATTAACCTAAGGAGAATTTGAAAGATTAAAGACACATTTAGTGGTCTAGGCTAGAAGACATGTTCTGGCATCTCTAAATGTAAGAGTTTTTATTACTTGTGAGTGTTACATCTTGGCGATGGTTGGTTTTCCACATACATCAGAGTATATCGTAACATTATTCCATGTACCTTTTCATATACAGCATGAAACTCCATGTGAAATCAGTATATAAGAACTCCCCCATCAAAACTACTATAGAATGCACTTCCACGTACCTCTGAGTATATTTTGGAAGTCCCCACTAGGTTTCAAACCTGCCAAATGTAACTGATTTAGTTGCCTTGTCAAATTTGATACACCGAAGACAACATTCAAGAAGATTGAATGCACACACTTAATTGTATATCGTGGCTCACAATGTCTTGGTAATCCTTATTTGCCTAGTTACCCCTTTTTATTATTTGTGTTCTTATTTTTCAAAATCAATTAATTAACATAATTTCTAATCCTTACTAGACCTCAGGTTGAGTGTGATGGTAATAGTTCTAGAGTTTTCCAATCAAGGAAACCCTTTGATGGGAATCCTAGCCCTTTCATTCCTTTTAGAAATATAGGTGCTCCTTATATGGCTACTTTTTCCATTCCTAAATTCACGATAAATTTACTAGTTTGGTTGTTTTCAACCTATTTGGTTCCAAATGTCCAAACTGCTTCACAATCGATTCCTTTGCCTGAAAAAAAAAAAAAAAAAAAAAAAAAAAAAAAAAAAAAAAAATCATCCCCAAGTTGATCTTTTTCTTTCTTCACCCATTGTGCCTTCATCCCTTTATTCTTCCTCCTCTGGTTTAATTATTGGTGCTATTAACCAAGAGGCTAATAAGAAGAAGAAAATGAAGAAGAAGAAGAAGAAGAAAAATAAGAAAGAAGGAAACCAAGCAACCATTGCTACAAATGCAGCTAATGTCGAGAAACCTTCCAACAACCCCCATAAAGTTAAATTCCCTAGAAATCTTTGTAAGGGTAACCATCTTCCTAGAGATAGCCTTGGAATTCCCAGAGTATTAGAATTGTGGTCCTCAGGCTCACACAACCTTTGTCATTAGCCTTTAGAGATCATGTTGGTGACAAACCATCAATTAGTGATAATAAGGTTCTTAGGTAAAAAGGAAAAGTTAAGTTTCCATGTATATGTGAAGGGAATCATGAAATTCACCTTTTCCCTTATGTATGAAGCATCCAAAATGTTGGAAAACCTTACTTCTTCTTAGCATCAACTTCCAAGTAGCTACCAAATTTTTCCCCCAATCCTCGATTAGTTGATGAAGTGATTGACCCAATTACAGTCAATCCCACTTTCTCTGAACATGAATCCCATTAGTCTATTTCTAACCAACCATTATTTGATAAAGTGGTCAACCTAATTCCACATTCAATTGATCCCACTCTCCCCTTAGACAGTGGAATTCATACAACTTAGGTTCTTCTTGTTTCTTCAAATTGTACTGAATAAGGGGGGATTCTCCCATTGTCATGGAACCCCCTCCAAGCAATCAAGTCATTTCCTTTGATTGGAAGAAATTGGTAGAACCTCGTCTCCCTTCTTATATGAAATTATAAGTCATGGTGAAGGCTTCTGATAAGGATATATATCATAGTGTTGTAAGTGAGGGTGCTTCAATTAGAATTCTATCCTTGACTGCTTGGAAAGAATTGGGTTCTCCTCACCCTGTGTCTATTACCAAGAATATGTTAGCTTTTAACAGAAGAACTAGTCAACATTTAGGTATCCTTCCTAAATTTTCTATTACCTTAGAAGAAAATACCATACATGTTGAAATTATGGTATTCTTGTGCCCCTTGAATTTCAATTTTCTCCTAGCGCGAGACTATGTTTATGCCATGAGCGTTGTCATGTCCACACTCTTTTGAGTGATGTATTTCTTGCATGATGGAAAAATTGTGACTATCGGTCAGCTTTCATTTGTTGGTCCTTATTTAACTACCAATCATCCAACATCCCTAAATGTTCCAAATATGCAAGTAGTATCTCCTCCACCATAGTTCAATTATGTGGAAACCTATCACATGCCTGCACCTACCAATGAAGAAGAGTTTTTCACTGTTGGCTCAACTTCTTGTAACCTGTATCTAGTAGCTGATATGGTGAATCATTTACTTGGGGCATTGGATCTTGATGTTTCCATTGGATCCCTTGATATGTATCCCTTCCAGAGTGTTGTTCTCCCATATACTAAGAACCTATTAGAAGTCATGGTATCTTGGGGGCCATGATCAAGGTGCTATGAGAAGAGTTCCTTTTCTTGTGTCAATATCATTAAATTATGAATCAAGGTTCCCTAAGAAGAGTTCCTTTTTTTTAGTCAAGATCGTTAAAAAATGAAACAAGGTTCCCAAAGCATAGTTCTTTTACTATGCCAATCTCGTTAAAAAATGAAACAGGTCACCATGACTATAATTTCTTCTATGTTTCAAGCTTACACAATAATGAAACAAAGTCGTTAACATGTTCCTTTTTATGTAACACCTTCATTTCATTCTCACATGATCCTCTTCCTTTCTTCATGGTGAAAATATTTCTATCAATCACTAACAACTTATCTAATTCCATGAGAAGAGTTGGTAGACGAAACAAAGTTGGGGTGGCATGCCTCTATTGTTATGTTGGGGGCAATGTATTTATATCAAGCATAGTTTGTCCATGCTTCAAGTTTGTGTAAAAATGAAACCACTCTCAAGCATAGTTTTCCTTTGTTTCCATCTTCGTAAAAATGAAACCACACACATTGTTAAGCTTTTTTCAAGCTTTTGTAAAAATGAAACCATGCAAACTCTCAAGCATAATTTTTCCTTTGTTTTAAGATTGTATAAAAATGAAACCTATTCTCCTAAATGCCACTTCTTATCAACATCTTTATGCAAGATGAGCCTTGGTTTTCTCATTCCATCATCGCCATTTGCTACGTCGATCATTCGCTTTCACTTGGTGTTTTACCTTTTCCCGGCGAACTATTGTGATGAGTGGTCTTATTAGGCTACCTCTTAACCTATATATGTTTTAAGCAATTCCACCATGACCAGAACAAATTTCTACCCTTTATACCACTCGTTCCTCCAAGTGGATTCTTCTTTAAGCTCTTTTCAAACTCCCAAAATATGAAAATATTTTTGAGCACTTGTCTCTTTCAAACTCGTTAAAGTAAATGAAAGGAATTTTGCCCAATATAAGTTTAACCATTTTCTGGACTAGATGGACTATTTACCAAAAAGGAATACTTTAGTCGAAATTTGATAAAAGGTTCTCTTAGGTATTGTTTTATGCATTTTCAGGCCCAGGGGAATATATTTACAAAAAGGAACCTCTTGGATTTTTCTTTTCTACCTCTTTTTAAAAATCTCTAAATATGGAAAGGAATACAAGTTACACCTTCGTGGACTTATAAAAACATAAACAACATAGCACTCGTCAAGCATGACGAGACCGAACCACTCCTCAAGATTTGTTAAAAATACTTAAAAGGATTCATTTAAAGGATGAACTTATAGATAAATCACATGTTATCATCCTCAAGCTTATCAAAATTAAACAGGTACTTGGTAGAAATGGTGGGGAAATTTAGGAAATAATACATTAAACATATTTATGGGAGCGATTCACTATTGAACATGACACTCTTTCACCCCCACGACTGATTTGGGTTAGCGAATTTGTTGGCCTCTCGGTTGATCACACCGCATTGAAATCATTCATAATGGGTCTTTAATTCAATGTTGTCGACTCCATAAAAGTATCGTCGATATGTTCAAGATAAGTCCCCCCTAATTTGACATCTGCTACAATACCTTAAGCCCTATTTCATGTCTACCACTCCTGAACCATCTTTGAATCAACACATTATGTGTCAAATATTGATACCTATTGTGTGTCATTGATGGGGGATAATTTAATGCCCTCCTGCAATAATTCACTTCCTATTGACATCAGCACATTACCTAGGAAGTTTACTTACAAACTTCCTTCAATGCCTTGTAAATTGCATATCTCAATGGCAAGTCATTAGGGAATTTTGAGGTCTAAGATGGGCCTCTTAAGAAAAATGTACAACCAAAATAAACTTTATAAGAACCAATAGGGTTCAAGATGATGATGTCAACCATGGGGGATGATTCACCACTTTTGGAGTAAAAAAGTAAAAATATTAAAAAATAATAAAATAATAAAACTACTTTTTCAACTCATATTTTCACCTTATCTCCCTAGCCTTTTACTCAAATTTTGAGCGGGAGTACTCATTGGATGCAAAATTTAATTCCTAATCCAAGGAGTAGCCATGTTTCATACTTTGGATGGACCCTTCTACATGAAAAATGAGAAATACATGAAAAACCATGATTGTAATCACGTTTTTCATGTATTTCTCATTTTTCATGTAGCACGGTCCATCGAAAGTATGGAACATTCGATGAGGAATCAAATTCTACATCCAACGAGTGTGGCCACTCGAAATTTGAGTAAACCCATAGGGACATACGTTGAATATACAAGTTGAAAAAATATTTTTCCTTTTTTTCCCTCTAAAATTTGATACCGTAATCTAATCTTATTTTATTATTTCCACTATTATTTTATAATTTCCTTAGCAGGCCCATTGTAGACCTCTAAATTCCCCTAATGCTCCTTTCTTTCATCATCAGGTTCTCGTCATTGGCCTTCAACCGAGATATTTTTTGTGGTGTTTAACTTCAACTCATTTATTCACACCTCATAGATTGCATTGTAGTTCATTGAGAGCCATTATCATCATTGAGGGTTCCTCTCGCATCTCTTAACAATTTTCATTATTGGGCGGTAATCAGATGGTGTCTAACATGTTTGACTCCTACGCATCTATTCACATGGTTAAACTTGTACTATTAAGTGATGAGGTAGAAGGCCTTGGATCTAGTTTCATCCATCTCGGCTGCGATTTCAAGATTTGTACAAGATATACAAGGTATGATGGCTATGGTCATACAAAAAGTCATCCAAACATCGGTCCACTATATGTAATCAATGGATGTGACTTTGATCATTGTACATATAAAATGGCTTATATGTTGAGTATGGGTATGCCTACCTCAGCGATGATATCATCATGATAATGTATTGTAATAGTCAATTATTTATCTCAATGTGTCGATTCTTTATCCAAACTTTTCACATGGTAAATCACTTTAGCCCCCAGTCAAAGCTTCTAAATTTGTACTTTAGGAGGGAATCTAATACAGGTCAATTTTTCACATCCAAAAAAATGACCCTAAACCCAAATCTATCATCATCCATTGACAATTTGTAATCATCCCCTACAAATCCAAAAGCATTCCCTTTCTAGAAGTTACAATAATCTTGGATTACATTGGCTAAAAGCCCTAATTTTTTGGGTATCACATTTACCTTCAGGAAAAGCTACGTTGATGTAGGTTGCACACATAAATATTGCGTTGGCCAACATAGGTTTCTTTCCCAAAAAGTGTTATGGTAGCTATAAATGAGTAAAAAAAAAATAACTTTGAAGTTTCTCTCTCTAGAAGATTTGGAAGTGGTTTTAACCATTTACCAGTGGATCAGATCTCGAACTCCTAATATTGAGGTTATATCTCTTATCTCCTAGAACTTGCCTCCCCCTTGTGTGTATCTAAGCCCTAGAATGACAAATCCAAAACCACCTCTTTTACCCTATAAATTTATTGTCTCCCATAGACTTTGGGTTGGCTTTTGGAGACTCTAAATTATGCCCTTATGCTTCTCATTTGTGTCTAGAGGTCCATAATCCATCCGTGTGCTTGATGTATGATTGAAGGCTTATTATTGTGGCAAAGGAAGGACAAGATAATTGGGAGATATCTACAAGGTCAAGGCCAACAACATTTGTAATCCTTTCTTGATTTTAATAATACAAAAATGCATTGTTTCTCCTATACTCATGTCTTATTTATTCACATGTGGAACATGAATCCTTGGCTTCTTGTTTAGAGTTATTTTTATATGTTATTTATATGTTTTGGTTCTCTTGCTTTTTTTGGATGATTTGAACATTCCCCTTATACAAATTAGAATCAGAGTTGGAGCTAACAAGTCAAGAGAAGGAGGAAGCTTAGATCGGATTCCAGGTAGGTATTCCTTCCATATTTCAAACATCTCCAAGGAGAGCATTGCAATTTTTTCTTAGTTGTTTCTAGATTAAACCACTAGCTCTAGGGAGATTCCTTATATCCGCTAAAGGAATTTATCCATAAAATAACTTGGCGATTCCAATGGGGAATGAGATGTTATTTATTGGTTTTTTATTCTTAGCCTTTTAGGACCTTTGGAATCAACTCTTTTTGGCCTGTTCAAAGTGTTATTAGACTTAGGTAAGCTTGACTTTGAGCTTGGTTAAGGTTTTCTTTGCTCATTTTTAGCAAAATTAGTCCCAACGTATTTTATGTTATGATACAAAGCATCTTGGTGTACTTGTACCCTTCAATACGTGCGATGGCTCTCATTGGTTTCTACATATTGGTGCGATGATCGTGTAAATGCAAAAAAATTGTATTTACTTGCCTTGCTTTGAATTTTTTTTGTTTGCAGTGTCTTTCCGAGTCTCTAGTATATGCAAGGTCTTTATAAAGTCAACACTTGTTCTAAATTGAGTGTGATTGTCTTTTTTATGAGAGTTTTCTTATTTTATTTTTTCTTATCAATTAGGGTTTTAATCATTTGGCTTGGTTATTGATTTTTTAAAGAAAAATTCATTATAGTAGTGATCTGATTGAATTCTTTGTGATTCAATAATCTTGTCATATTTTCATTTTTCTTTATTTTGAAAACTTAAAAAAGAAGAAAATAAAATTTCCAATTTCTCATGCATTAGGCCTTTGAACTTTTGAATTGGTATAGTAAAATTGAATATCTTACTTGGAAGTTCTTGTTTTTGGGATCATTATTTGAAACTCTTTCCCTTCTTTAGTTAGATCTTCATTGAATGAAAAGAGTTCATTTTCTCATGCTAGTTTCATTTTAGGAGTTCAGGTGAATTCATTTTGATCCTTGAAATTGAAAGCTCAATTAACCTAAGGAGCTTTTGAAACATTAAAGATACATTTAGTGGTATAGGCTAGAAGACATGTCCCAACATATCTAAACGTAGGAGTTGTCGTTACTTGTCTGTGTTACATCTTGGGGATGGTTGGTTTTCCATGTACATCGGAGTATATCAGAACATTCTTCCATGTATCTTTTGGTATATAGGACAACGCACCATGTAAAATGAGTATATAGGGATGCCCCCATAGTAAAATTACACATTAGAGAACACTACTATGAACTGCATGTCCACCTACCTCCGGGTATATTTTGGAAGTCGCCACTAGGTTGTAAACCTTCCATAGGTAATCGAGTTGGTCACCTTGTTAACTATGATACACCAAACACAAAATCATGGACATTCCCTGCACATATTAACTGTATATTGCAGTTCATAGTGGCTTGGTAATCCTTATATGCCTAGTTACCACTTTTTTATTTATTTGTTTTTTACTTGTCAAAATCAATTAATTGACTCACTTTCTACTCCTTAGTAGACCTTAGGTTGAGTCCGATGGAAATAGTTCTACAATTTTCCACTCAAGGAAACCCCTTTGATGGGAATCCTGGTCCTTTTCCTCCTTTTGGAAATATTGGTGATTCTTATATGGCTACTTTGTCCCTTCTAAGATTCACGATAGATTTACTAGTTTGGTTTTGTTCAAACTCTTTGGTTCGAAATGTTGAAACTGATTCACAACCGTGTCCTCTCCTTGAATAACATCAACCCCAAGTTGATCCTCATGTTGATACTTTTACTTCTTCACCTATTGTGTCTTCCTTCCTTTCTTCTTCCTGACAAGGTGAAAGTATTGGTTCTAATAACGAGGAGGCTAAGAAGAAGAAGAAATGGATGAAGAAGAAGAAGCAAAATAAGAAAGGGGGAAACCAAGCAACCATTGCTACGAATCAAACTAATGTCGACAAATGTTCCAGTAAGCCCCGTAAAGATAAATTCCCTTGAAATCTTTGTAAGGGTAATTGTCTTCTTAGAGATTGCCCTAGAATTCCCAGAATATTAGAAGTATTTTCCATAGGCTCACATCACCCCTTGTCATCGACCTATAGAAATCATGCTAGTGAAAAACCATCAACTAGTGATAATAAGGTTCCCAGTAAAAAGGAAAAAGCTAAGTTTTCTTGTAGGTTATGTGAAGGGAATCATTCAATTAATTGTTTCCCTTATATGGATGACGCATCCAAAGTGTTTGAAAAACTCACTGCTTCTTAGCAGTGACTTCCAACTGGATACCGAAAGTTTTCCCCCAATCCTCCATTAGTTGATGAAATGATTGACCTGATTAAATTCAATCCAACTCTCTGTGAACGTGAATTCCATGATTCTATTCCTAAGGCTCAACCATTAGTTGAGAAAGTGGTTGACCCTATTCCACCTTCAATTGATCCCACCCTCCTCTTACAAAGCGACATTCATACCAGTCAGGTTAATCTTGTTTCTTCATATTATATTGAATAAGGGGGAATTTATGATGTTGTCATGGAACCCCCTCCAAGTAATCAGGTAATTTCCTTTGATTGGAATCAATTGACAAAGCCTTTTCTCCCTCCTTATATGTCATTCCAAATCATGTTGGTCTTGGAATAAGGACATATACCGTATTGTTCTAGATGAGGGTGATTTAGTTAGCATTCTATCCTTGACTGTTTGGCAAGCTTTGGGTTCTCTTAAACGTGTGTCCATTACCCAGAATTTGTTAAATTTTAAAAGAAGAACCACTCAACATTTAGGGATCTTTCCTCAGCTACCTATTACCTTGAAAGAAAAAATCGTATTTGTTGACATTACGTTATTCTTATGGCCCTTAGATTTCAATTTTCTCCTAAGGAAATATTATGTTTATGACATGGGCGTTGTCATGTCCACACTCTTTTGAATGATGTCTTTCCCGCATGATAGAAAAATTTTAACTATATACCAGCTTTCATTCATTTGTCTTAATTTGATTGGAAATCATCCAAACTCCCTAAATGTTCCAAATATTCAAGCAGTATCTCAACAGCCACATGTTAATTAGGTGACAACCTGTCCCATGCGTGCACCTACTGATAAAGAAAAACCTTTCACTATTTTCTCTACTTCTTGTAACCTAGATCTAGTAGGTAATCTAGTGAATCATTTGTTGGGGATGTTAGGGCCTGATATTTCCATTGGATCCCTTGATATGTATCCCTTCCAAAGTGTTGTTCTCCCATCTGATGAGAACCTCTTAGAATCCATGGCCTCTTTAGGGGCATGATCAAGGTGATATGAGAAGAGTTCATTTTCTTGTGTCAAGCTCATTAAAAAATGAAACAGGTCACCAAAAGTATAGTTTCTTCTATGTTTCAAGCTCGCATAATAATGAAACAAACCCATGAACACAGTTATTCTTCTAGGACAACTTCATTTCATCCTCACATGATCCTCTTCCTGGTGAGCATATTTCTATTAATCATCAGCAACCTATCTAATTCCATGAGAAGATTTGGTAGATGAAATGAAGCTATGGGGCATGGCTCCAACATTATGTTGGGGGTGATGTATTTATCTCAAACACAGCTTTTCCATGTTTCTAGCTTGTGTAAAAGTGAAACAACTTTCAAGAAAAAAAATTCCTTTGTTTCAATATTGTGTAAAAATGAAACCTATTCTTTCAACAACCACTTTTTATCAACATATCTCTACAATATGAACCTTTTTTTATCATTCCATTGTCACCATAGACTTGGCCAATCATTTGCTTTCACTTGGTTTTTTACCTTTTCATGAGGAACGATTGTGATGAGTGGTATTAATAGCATGCCTCTTGACCTATATATGTTTCGAGTAGTTCCACCATGACCAAAACCAGTTGCTACCCTTTATACCACTCATTCCTCCAGGTGGACTCTTCTTTAAGCTCTTTTTAAACTACCAAAATATGAAAAGTTTTTTAGCACTTGTCTATTTTGAACACATTAAAGTAAATGAAATGAAATCTTCCTAGTATAAGTTTAACCCTTTTCTGGACTAGATGGACTAATTACGAGAAAGGAATACTTTAGTCGAACATGGCTAAAATGTTTTCCTCAATATCTTTTTATTCATTTTAAGGCCCAAGGGAGTAAATTTATGAAAAGGAACCTCTTGGAGTTCTCTTTTCTGCCTCTTTTCCAAAATCTCTAAATATGAAAAAGAAGTTGAGTTACACCTTCACTAGACTCGTAAAAACATAAACAATGTATCACTCATTAATCATGATGAGACCAAAACACTCCTTCTCAGGGTTTGTTAAAAATAATGAGAAGGATTCATCCCATGAATGAAACTATAGATCAAGCATATGTTATCCTCCTCAATATTGTCAAAAAAAGGAGGTACTTGCCAGAAATGTTCGGGAAATTGGGGAAATCATACATGAAACCTATTTATGGAAGCAAGTCACTCTTGAACATGGCACTCTTTATCCTCTGTGATTTCTTTCGGTTGGGGAATTCACTTGCCTCTCTATTGATCACACCCCATTGAAAACCTTCATGAGGGGTATTTGAGTCAATGCTTCCAACTCCCTAAAAGTGTTATCGATATGTTCAAGAGAAGTCCAACCTTAGTTAACATATGCTACAATACCTTAAGCCTTATTTCACATATGTCACCCATGAACCAGCTCTGAATCATGACATTATATCTCAAATATTGATACCTATTCCATTTCATTGATGGGGGATACTTTAAGGCCCTCCTTCAAGGAGTTGCTTCCTATCGACATCAGCAAATTATCTAGCAAGTTGTCTTAGAAACTCCCTTCAGTGCCTTGGAACTTTCATACCTCAATGGAAATTATCCTCACTTTCGACATCACATACTCATCATTGGCTTTCGACTGAGATATTTTATGTGTGTAGATTTTAACCATGTACAGAAATTACTTGCATACGAATTCTAAAACACAGAAAATAAACAATGCGAGAGCATAACACATAAAACACATATACACAGAGATTTTCCCCTAGATCCCAAAACCGAGACTACCAGCTTGATTTTTCATTATGTTCCTTTCAATGTTACAATACATATTTATACATGTCGAAGCATCCAATACCATGGACCGAAAACCATGTGTGAAAATCATGCACAAAACCATAGGTGGCTCCACCCAACCTAGCATAGGGTCCAAAACCAAAATTTTCTAAGGCACTGCCCTGAACCCCATAGAGTGGGGTCACTTGCACCCCTCAAACCCCCTATGACCAACCCCCACCCCCGCTACACAATCGGCACAACAAAGGGGGGGCTCCACCCCTCCTCTAACCCCCTGGTTAACTACGTGGGCTAGTCGTGGAAAGAATATAACACAAACCAACGTTATCCCACTTGTTGTTTTCTTTCCACAGGGGGCCACAAGAGAGCTTAGTCATTTATATAGCCCTGCAACGCCCATTGTTTCTCTACACCAAGAGAACTTCTCAGAGCTCACAGATTTTGTCAATGCATCTGCAGTATTCTTCAAAGTGTCCACCTTTACCAGCAACACCTTTTTGTCTCCTATCATATCCCTCACAAAGTGATACTGAACATCGATGTGCTTTGTCTTTGAATGATATGTAGGGTTCTTTGCCAAGAAAATTGCACTTTGGCTGTCACAGTCTATCCTTATAGCTCCCTATACTAACCCGATACTTGAACACAATATTTGCAACCAAACTGCTTCCTTGCTTGCATGAGTGGCTACCATGTATTCTGCCTCTGTAGTTGATAGTGCCACTACAGATTGTTTCTTACTCATCCAACTGACTGCACATCCAAATAGGTTAAACACATACCCACTTGTAGATCTTCTCTGATCCAAATATCCAGCCCAGTCTGCATCAACAAAGCCACATATATCCAAAAATTTGTCCACTCCTGGTCTTCCTTGGTAGCACAAACCATAATCACTAGTGCCACGCAAATACCTGAAAACCTGCTTCACTATTGTCCAATGCTCCTTCCCTGGTTTTGACATAAGCCTGCTCAATACTCCCATTGCATGTGCAATGTCTAGTCTAGTATAGAGCATTGCATATATCAGGCTACCAACTACACTTGCATATGGAACATGGGACATATCCTCTTCTTCTTCTTGTGTCTTGGGACACTGTTTAGTAGATAGCTTTACACCTACAGGAATAGGAACCTTCACCGGTTTACTATCCTGCATATTAAACCTTTGCAGTATTGTCTCGACATACTTCCTCTGGTTTAACCCAAGCTTCCTCTTTGCCTGATCTCTTTTAATTTCCATGCACAAAATATAGTTTGCAGCACCAAGATCTTTCATGTCGAATTTGGAGGACAATTGGGTCTTCAAATCCTAGATAATTTCTTTGTCATTTCCAACCAGCAACATATCATCCACATACAAGACCAGATAAATAACATGGTCACCAATTAATTTAAAATACACACAGTGATCTGCTTTGCTTCTGGTGAAAGCCAAGTCCCCATATAAATGTATCAAATTTGTGATACGACATCATTGGTGACTGTTTTAACCCATACAGCGACTTCTTTAACTTGCATACCAGTTATTTCTTACCCTTCACCGTAAAGCCTTCAGGTTGCTTCATGTATATCTCCTCTTCCAAATCCCCATGAAGAAATTTTGTCTTCACATCCATCTGTTCTACCTCAAAATCAAAAATAGCAGCAACAGATAAAAGTAATCTAATAGAAGTTACCTTGGAAACAGGAGAAAAAAATATCACCAAAATCAATTCTCGGCACCTGGGAATAACCTTTTGCTACCAACCAATCTTTGTATTTCTTCACCTTTCCTTTTGCGTTTATCTTCTTCTTGAACACCCATTTGTTGCCAATGGGTTTCCTTCCACCCGGCAACTCCACTAGATCCCAAGCCTCATTTTTGTGCAAAGATGCCATTTCATCAACCATGGCCTCTTTCCAGAGTTTTTCATCCTCTGAATCTACCACTTCCTTCATAGTTATGGGATCATCATCAGTAATAGATAAAGAAAATTTTGAACAAAAAGCAGATGGACTATACCTTTCTGGCTGTCTGCTTTCTCGAACTAGTCTTCTTACACCCGGAGTTTGTGGCTCTTCATCTTTTGATTCCTCCTCTGCTGTTGAGTCTAATTCTTCCTCCTTTAGCTCAAACTCTATCTTCTCAGGTTCCTTTGGTCAAACTTCATGTTTAATAACATCTTTCACCTCTCTGAACACCACATCTTGGTTGTACACAACCTTCCTTATCGCTGGGTTCCAATGCTTATAACCCTTTAAACCATCCTTATACCCAATAAAGATGCACTTTTCATATTTACCATCCAACTTGGTTTGTTTCTCCTTTGGAACATGTGCATATGCATCACATCAAATACCCTCAGATGTGTAAGAGAGGGTTTCTTACCAGTCCATACCTCTTGTGGAGTCTTATCCTCCAATGTTGATGAAGGTGATTTGTTGACCAGGTAACATGTTGTCTCCACCGCCTCTACCCAGAATTCCTATCCTAACCCGGCACCACTGAGCATGCTTCTTGCCTTTTCCATCAATGTCTTGTTCATTTTCTGCAACTCCATTTTTCTGAGGTGTATATGGAGTAGTCTTCTATCATGCTATACCACACTTCTTACAAAATTCTTCAAATTCCTTACTGCAAAAGTCTCTACCGTTATCTGTCCTGAATTCTTTAAACCTGTTAAAGAATTCATATTTCTTCTTAAGGAAATATATCCATGTATTCCTTGAGAAGTCATCTATAAATGATACATAGTACACAGACTTACCCAATGATGGAACCTTCACAGGTCCAAACACATCACTGTGCACAAGCTCTAATATCTGTTTCACCCTCTTACCACCAGAGGGGAAACTCACCTGATTATGCTTCCCATATACACAATTTTCATAGGAATCAAAATCCAGAGAGCTATTACTCATACCTTCTACCATACCTTTACCATGAAGTATTCGAAGGCCCTTCTCTCTAATATGTCCAAGCCTTTGATGCCATAGCATGGTCTTCTCTCCAGAGACCACTATATTTTCTGCTCCACTTTCAGGAACCACAGAACTGTTGCACCCATCAACAACAATGCTACCTTGCAAATTGTACAGATTTCCAAACTGAACTCCCAGCATCAATACCAGTGCTCCTCGAACCATCTTGCAGGTATCCTTCTAGAACACTATTTTTACACCTGCACCATCTAGCTTGCTTACAAAAATCAGATTTCTGGCTAATGCAGGAATATGCAGAACACCCGGAAGTGTTCTAACCCTTCCACCTTGTAACTTCAACTTTACTTTTCCGCGACAAACGATTCTAGCCTTCTTATCATCCCCTAAGAAGACATCACCACCATCGTATTTATCATACTCGCAAAACTACTCTCTATGGAGAGTGAAGTGAAAGGATGCACTTGAGTCAATCAACCATGCCTCGTGATCTACATGTGTACTTGAAGAATCCAAGTACACATCCCCACCTTCATCTGAGGTGGTTTTCACCTGTGCAGAAGAAACATCATCATATCCCTTTCCTTTATCAGGAGCTTTAGATTTACAGTCCCTTTTCTAGTGCCCTTCCTTTCCACATTTCCAGCACACCACCTTTACAGGTTTTCCTGGAGATTTAGATCTACCTCTAGATTTAGATCTCCCACTCGATGACTTATTTTTGTTTTTGTTCTGGAACCGTCCACGTACAGACAAGGGATCACCATTCTAGCTCTCAATATTTTTTCATCTCATCTCCTCCATCAGGAAGGATGAGACTATTTCATCAAACTACAAGGAATTTGCATTGCTACCTATTGCAATAACCAAACTATCCCACGAATCTCGTAGAGAACACAACAAACTGATGCACTTATCTTCATCTAAAATTTTAATATCAACAGATGCTAACTGGCTTACCACAGTATTAAATGTGTTCAGATGCTATGTCACCAAGTCTCCATCTTTCATCCTCAAGTTATACAGCTTTTTCCGCAGGAACAATTTATTCACCAGAGACTTAGATTGGTACAAAGTCCCTAACTTATCCCACAAAGCCTTCACCGTAGCTTCCCCTGATACATTCAGCAATACTGAATCTGAGACACACAATCGTGTTGTGCTCTTTGCCTTTCGATCTAACTTCTTCCATTCTTCATCAAACAGTCCCATTGGTTTAGTACTCAGATCTACCGTGATCCACTGATCTTTATCCACCAACAGATCCTCCATCTTGAGTTTCCACAACTCAAAACTCTAACTATTAAATTTCTCAATCTCTATCTTTCCACTGCTCACCATCTTCTTTCACCACTAGAATCAATCTCGCAGATCTCCCGCTGAACAGGGTCTACCACAGGCCCGAGCGAAACCCCTTAGCAACAAAGGCATCCCCTTGAAGCCAAAACAGCACTGTTACTAAATGTAGGTTTTAACCCTGTATAGAAATTACCTGCATATGAATTTTAAACACAGAAAATAAACAATGTGAGAGCATAACACATAAAACACATATACACAGAGATTTTTCGTTGGATCCCAAAACCGGGACTACCAGCTTGATTTTTCATTATGTTCCTTTCAATGTTACAATGCATATTTATACATTCCGAAGCATCCAATACCATGGACCGAAAACCATCGCATCCAAAACCATGTGCGAAAATTTTCCCAACCTAACATAGGGTCCAAAAACAAAATTTTGAAGGGCGCTGCCCCAGACCCCATAGAGTGGGGTTACCTGCACCCCTCAAAACCCCTGTGACACCCCCCCCCCCCGCTATGCAATCGACACAACGAAGAGGGGGCTCTGCCCCCCCTCTAACCCCTTGATTAACTACGTGGGCTAGTCATGGAAAGAATATAACACAACCCAACAATGTGGTGTTTGACTTCATCTCATTTATTCACACCTCATAGATTAGGATGTAACGCCTTGAGAGCCATTACCATTATTGATGGTTACTCTTGCATTTGTAAACAGTTTTCATTATTGGTCAGTAATCAGATGGTGTCTACCGTGTTCGACTCCAACACTTCTATTCACATGGTTAGACTCATACTATCAAGTGATGAGGTAGAAGACCCCGGAACTAGTTTCATCCATTTGGGTTGTGGTTTTAGGATTCATACAAAGATCAACACAATATGATGGCTATGGTCATACAGAAATTCATCTAAACATGGGTCCACTATATGTAATCAATGGACATGATTTTGATCATTATACATGTAAAATGGCTTATATGTTGAGTATGGTTATACCTAAATCAATGATGATATCATGACGATAATGTATTGTAACAGTTAATTGATGATCTCAATGTGATCCATACTTTTCACATGATAAAGCACTTTAGTACTCAGCTACAACTTTTGACTTTGTACTTTAGAGGGAAATATGTTACATGTCATTTTGTTGCATCCAAGCAAATGGGCCTAAACCCGGATCTATCATCACCCATTGACACTTTCCAAGCATCCCCTACAAATCCAAAATCATTCCCTTTCAAGAAGTTACAAGAATCCTGGATTACATTGGTTAAAAACCCTAATTTTGTGGGTCATCGCACTTACCTTCAGGACAAACTGTGTTGACATAGGTTGCACACATAGAGACTATGTTGGCCAGTGCAAGTTATTTTCCCAAAAAGTGTGATCATAATCGGAATTGAGTAAAAATGAAAAATTAATTTTTAGGTTTCTCTCTTTAGAAGCTTCGGAAGTGGTTTTAACCATTTACTGGTGAATTAGATCTTTAACTCCTAATATTTTGGTCTTATCTCTTATCTCCTAGAACTTTCCTCCCCACTATGTGGATCTAAGCCCTAGAATAGTAAATCCAAAACCACCACTTTTACCCTGTAAATTCACTATCTCTCATAGAGTCTGGGTTGGCATCTAGAGACTCTAAATTATACCCTTATGTTTCTCATTTGTGTCTAGAGGTCCATAATCCATCCATGTGCGTGAGGTGTGATTGAAGGCTTACTATTGTGGCAAATGAAGGATAAGATAGTTGGAAGAGATCTACAAGGTCAAGGCCTACAAGGATTATAATATTTTCCTACTTTTATTAATACAAAAATGCATTGTTTCTCCTACACTTATGTCTTATTTATGCATATGTAGAACATGAATCCTTGACTTCTTCTTTAGAGTTGATTTTATATGTTATTTGTATGTTTTGGTTCACTTTCTTGTTTTGGATGATTTGCAAGTTCCACTTAAAGAAATTGGAATTGTAGTTGGAGCTAACAAGTCAAGAGAAGGAGGGTGAAAAACATTTTTCTGAGCGCTGCTCCTCGGCCCTGCTCGGACTTTTCTTGAGCCCGCTCCCTGCGCATCTTGTTGACTGCATGTGAGCCCGCAACCGCTGCGGGTCTGTCCGCACAACGTCCCTCTCCTTCCTGTGGTTGGCCTGGCCATGGGTGATTGATTTGCCCAAGAGCAGCTGACAAGCTTGGTTTAGCGTCCATGGAGGTGCTGGGCACCCCCCATGCCCCTTCTTCTCCTCCACCGTCGACGATCTCCTCAGCTGAGGCGTTCAGCCGGCTTCTGGAAGGGCTCCCTAAGAAGAAAAATGTTGAAGCGGCGAAATTCGTCAAGAAACTCGATGATATTCCAGAGATCTCACTTCCTTCGGAAACTCCAATTCAGGTTGCTTTGTCCTTATCCGAGTGAGCCCTCATAGGCCAGTTCACTGGTTTATGGCCATCCACCAAATCCATAGAGAGCTGGGTCAAAAGAAACTGGACACCGCTGATCAAAGAAAATGTGACCTCATACTTTTTGGGGCGAGGATTCTTCATCTTTGAATACACCTCCAAAGACGACAAAGATCTAGTTTTCTGAAATGGTCCTTATTTCATGGGCCCCCAGGGTTTGTATCTGAATAAATGAACTCCTGACTTCGATCCAGCAGTAGATGTACCCAAAGTTGTCCCAGTGTGGGTTAGGCTTCCAAATCTCCCAGTTCATTGCTGGAAGTGGGATTCTTTGATGCACATCGGAAATGCCTTGGGGAAATTTATAGACTGAGAAAACAGCAAGGGTCAATATGACTCTGCCAGGATCTGCGTTGAGGTGGATCTGGAGGAGGGGCTCCTAGAGGCCATCAAAATCAAGGTAGGAAGCTGAACGCATGTGCAGAAGCTAGATTATGAACAGCTGCCCTTCAAATGCCAGAAATGCCAGGTTTATGGGCACTTCTCCAGAAACTGCCCAACTGCCAATGAAGTTGTATAAGGGAAGGAGGTCAGCTGGAACCAGTTACACAATCCAAAATTTCTTCTAAGACCCAGAAGGTGGGAGGAACTAGTCGCAAAGGCCCTCAGCAGGATCCATCTTAGCAGATCCAGCAGACCCAGCCCAAGTTCAACCCAGAGTACAGGTTCGATCCTCTCAGCTCCCAACCAAAGGATTCTCATGAAGTTGCAGTCCAAAAGCCAGTGTCCCCAGACAAAGGTTCCCTACCCCCCTCCTTTAAAGACACGGGGGTTGCAGAAAGCTCAAAAGGAACCCCCGTTGAAGTCGAGGATGAGGATCAAGAATCAGAAGACTCGGAGGAGGAAGGAGAAATAGGAGAATCCCAATCCTCTGTAAGGAGATCTACAAGAGGGCGCAAAATGGATCGGGAGAAAAGAGAGCACGAAACGTACAAGGATAAACTACAGGGAAGTCAACCAACTTTGGAGAAGTTGTTAGCAAAAAAGCCGAAGATGGCAAGAAATCCGCATCAAGGCTCCAAGGGAGCCCAGCCGAGCAAAGGTAATAATGAATATAATCTCCTGGAACTGTAGGGGTATGGGTAGCAAAACCAAAGAAGAGGCTATAAGAAATCTAATAAGAATAGAGGCCCCTGATATACTCCTTCTCCAGGAGACTAAGATGGAGGAAATAGATTTCCTTCAGGTAAGTAAAAAGCTTTGGAAAAAGAGTAATGCAACAATTGTCTCAGCCCGAGGAGCCTCCGGAGGGTTGGGTACACTTTGGAATGATAGCATGTTTTCGTTGGTGTCTGAGGCATCAAATATCCATTGGGCAATGTTAAAGATGCAGCATCTAATCACAAAATAAATCTTTTGTCTTTTCAATGTTTATGTACCGGTCAATGCAGGGGAAAAAAAGATCTGCTGGGACTCATTAAGGCAGCAAGCAGATCTGGGCAATATGGAAAATGTCATCATAGCAGGTGACTTGAACATCACGCTGCACTCTTCTGAAAAGTGAGGAGGCTGCATTGTGTGAGATCCAGAAAGGGAACGGGTAGAGGATCTCCTCCAAGACTGGGATCTGTTAGATATCAAGCCTGTCTCAAGTAAGTTTACATGGTCCAATAAAAGAATAGGTCTTGGACATATTGCAGCAATGCTGGATAGATTCTTTGTGCATAGCTCCTTTATTTTTCTTGGTTTAGACGCTAGCATGCACATTCTTTCTTGTAGCACCTCTGATCATAAGCCTATTAAGCTAAATCTTAGAGCTCATACTGACCTTGGCCCCATACCATTCAAGTTTAGTCCTTTGTGGACCAAGGAACCCAGCTTCTTGCAGATTGTCAAAGAAAGCTGGTCACAGCCAGTCAGCGGATCTCCATTCTACATATGGGAAGAAAAACTCAGAAGATTGAAATCTGTTCTAAAGTGTTGGGCCAAATCTCTTGCTAAACCAGTAGCTGAAAGAAAAAATATCCAAAGTCAGCTTGATGCTCATCATTTTCTCACGAAAGAGGCATATATGTCTAGAGAAATTCTAGCTAAAGGTGTTCATCTCCAATAGCATTATCATAAAGCATGCCTGGCCGAAGAGGAAACGTGGAGGATCAAATCGTGTTGTCTTTGGCTTAAGGCAGGAGACAGAAATACCTCATTTTTTCACAAACACACTGAAGCTAGAAAAGGTTTCGATTCCATAACTAAAATTAAAGAAGACTCTACCATACAAAAAGACTTTGCAAGTATTAAACATGCAGCCCACCTTCATTTCAAATTCCTGTATAGTGAAGAGGTGAATACACATTAGAATTTTTGTCTGCTGGACGGGGTTCCCACTTCAATATCTGCTGAGATGAATCATCATCTAGAAAACAAAGTCACAATGGAAGAGGTCAAAAGTGCCCTCTATGCTATGGACCCAGATAAATCCCCAGGTCCTGATGGTTTTTCCACCAGATTTCTCCAAACTTGCTGGCACATAGTGGGGAAAGATCTCTATAAAATGGTTCAAAAATCGCAAGCCTGTCAGAAATTAGGAGGAAGCACAAACTCCTCTTTCCTTGCTCTCATTCCCAAGGAAAAGGGTGCCAATTCTTTTAATAGATTTCGCCCCATCTCCCTTTGTAACATTGGTTACAAGCTGATCACAAAAATTATTGCTAACAGGCTGAAGCATATTCTCCCTAAAATCATTCCAGAGAACCAAGGAGGCTTTATCCATGGAAGAAATTTGGTGGACAACTTCATTCTAGTTCAAGAGGCAATCCTGTCAAGTCAGCAGCGCAAAGAACAAGGTATGGATATCAAATTGGATTTAGAAAATGCCTTTGATCGAGTTAAACATAATTTTCTTTTGAATGTTTTGGACAAATTTGGTTTTGGGGTGAGATTTATCAATTGGATCCAGGCTTGCATCTCGGAACCATGGATCGCTCCTTTAGTCGACGATAGATCTGCTGGATTCTTTAAAGCTACAAGAGGACTAAGACAGGGCTGCCCAATGTCTCCTCTTCTGTTTGTTATTCAAGCTTCCGTTCTCAGCTTCTATCTAAACAAAAAAAAGCAAGATTAGGAGATTTCAGGGATCTCCATAGCGAGGGGGGTCCAAAACATAAACCATGGCCTATTTGCAGATGATACACTGCTTCTGGGGGCAGCTTCGACTCACTCAGCCAGAAGATTTAATGATGCTCTTGATGAGTATTGTATGGAGTTCGGAAGCAGCCTCAACAAGGGTAAGTGTCACACTTACTGCTAGAACACTTCCCCCTCTCTGCTCAATTCCATCACCAAATGCCTAGGATTTGATGCCTCCTCAGAATGGACCTTGTTCAAGTATCTGGGACTATATATTTTTCTCAAGCGTGCCTATAGCAGGGATTGGTTTCCTCAGGTAGAAAAATTTAAAATTATACTCCAGGCTTGGGGTTTTAATTGTCTAAATATGGCGGGCAAGACAGTTCTCATTAAAGCCGTCCTTAGCAGTCTCCCATTATATCAGTTCTCAGTGCTTCTAGCTCCTATTGGTATACTCCAGAAAATGGATCAACATATCAGAAATTTCTTTTGGAAAGGGGGTAAATACAATGAGAGGAGATTCCCATTGGTTAAATGGGAGACTATCCTCAAGCCTCAGATGGAGGGAGGGCTTAATTTTATGAAGCTCCCTCTACAAAACATAGCTATGGGAGCCAAGCTCCTCTGGTGAATAATAGCACCCAATCCAGGCTGGGCCCAGTCAGCACTTTGGAGAAAATACTTTAAAGGCACACGGATGAGATGTTTGGATGGGCCATTACCTCAAGGAGCCTCACCCTTTGTCAACCTCTGCTCCAAAGTTGCCCCGATGATTAGGTCCAAAGCCTACTGGATTCCCGGAAATGGGAAAAAATAAACATATGGAACGACCGCATCATGTACTGCGATCCAATTGGCGATTGCCCAAATGTGAAAGCGATGAAAGACTAATTGATAGTCTCTGGAAAAAACAACCTATGGGATATATCTTCATGGAACGAGTCGCATTGGGTGGGCTGGAGTTTGTCAGATCTACCTTCAGACCTCCACCAAGAATCCATCCACCTCCGCGAGCTTCTGAACGGTATTACACCCTCGCACATCCATAGAAAAGACAGGCGAGGCTGGGGCGCTCTGTCGGCTGGCTATTAAGTTTCCCAGGGATATGCGCACCTTGCATCAATTCCAAATGTGCCTCCTGATCCGGCCCCGTGGAAGGCTGTATGGGGTATCCCCTCATTGCCCAAAATTGACGTTTTCTATTGGCTCCTATGCCACAGAAAAATTATAACCGAGGACAATCTCCAGAGGCGTGGATTCTATGGCCCGTCCAGGTGCTCTTTGTGCAAAGAATATGCGGAATGTGCCACGCACCTCGTCCTTAATTGCAATTTCTCTACACAGGTCTGGAAAGAACTGATGGACTATTCGAACCCCAAATTCGAGCTCCCCGCCTCTATAACAGAACTGTTCACCACTTGGAAAAACAGCTATCCCGGTCCCTTCCCCAAATATAAAGTGATCAACGCGGCCTGGTCATCACTGCTTAAAATTTGTTGCTGGCAGATTTGGTTAGAGCGCAACAGTAGAATATTCAGAAGCATTCAGCACAATGCCAAGATGGTTGCGGCCAAGGTAAAGATCCAAATAAAAGAATGTTTGGGAGATCAAAAAGACAACTCGAACCTCAGTCAGTTAGACATTGATTGGGGGACCTCCTTGAACCTGCAATTTCACCAAACTGTTAGAAGCAAGGTCCCTCTTGAGGAATGGTAAATAAGGGGAAACAATAGCGAGGACTTTCCAAACTGGCTCCCTAAGCAAAAGGTGCATTCCCTCTTCTTTGATGGGGCAGCAAAAGGAAATCCTGGCAACGCTGGAGCAGGAGGAGTTATTAAAAATATTGATGGTATATCGATCCTCCAGTTTTCCTCGGGTCTGGGAACCAATTCTAGCATCCAAGCTGAAGCATTAGACCTCTACCAAGGTTTTCCATTTATATGTGTTTTTTCTTATAAACAGTAGCATATATACGCAGTTTCTTCCACAAACAATAAAAAATTCAATCCAAGTCTCATACATAGCGTCTTCAATTTAATCCCTAAAATGTTCATGGTGGTTAAATATTTTTAGTGGTTTACAAAATTTGAAACACTAACTTGCGAGTCAAAATTGTTCCTGTTATTATATTATCAAATTATTATTATTATTATTATTATTATTATATATAATTGTGAATATTATACACATTTTAATATAAAAAATTAACAAATATTATATCATATTAACAACATACCACATAATATTTATATATTCATTTTTTTAAAATACCACATCATATAATACACACATGAATTTAATCAATAACACAACCACGCCGCATAAACCCTAAACATTTTAATGTTTAGAAATAATTCCAAATTATATAATATAATATAGAATTAAAAACTAAAAATGGAGTATTCTAGCCAAGTGGAGGAATTGTCTAGTTTCCATTCTCACCCAGAAGAACCTCTGGCTCCGGCCAGCAATCCTCCAACCCGCGACGTTGATGTGACTGTCAAAATATTTCATAATCAGAATCTAGCAGGATTCGATCGAGTCATAGCCCCCTCCGTCCAGCTGGATTCTCCACTCATTAATGCAAAAATGAGGGTGGTAGGTGGGCGATTTACGATTTTAATTAAAAACTTGGTGAAAAACGTAACCATGCCCCTGCTTATCTGGAACTCATTGTCTTCCAGAACTGCTCGAGTTCCCCACACCTCCATAACTCCTAAACTGTAAGTCCTTTCAAATGCCTCATCTCCATAAAACCTGCCTTCTTTATGATGTTGAAAAATTGATTACCCCTGACATGAAGAACAAGATTTCCTGGGTTGATATATGCGCCAATGGTGTACCAGTATACTCTGCCTCTCCCCATTGAAACCCCCTTCTCCACTGCAGTCGCTACTTCATCTTCTTTCTTCACATCGTAGAAGATAAACTCAAATCCGTTTCCCAATTCCTTTGCCAAATTCTAGGTGTCTTGCATGTATGCTATCAGAATCTGAGCATCATGCGCTGCAAAGAGTTGAGTTGTGGTCTCTCCAGTGTCATTGGTTGCACCAATTATGATTTCCATCTTTCCTTCTACCCTGATCAAAACTAAACCTAGTCTGATGTGAAATCAAAACTAAACCCAATTTGAACTGTAAATAAATTTTGCTAAAACACAATTTATGTACCTAGAAGTTGCAAAGCTGAAATCAAAACCGCTCACAATAAAAAAAAAAAACTACCTTTTTGTTGTGGGAGAAGGAATAGTAGATATACTCCTAAAGCATAATTTGTGAGATGTTAGATATGCCCTAATGATTGATGATGGTGGTACTTCCAGGCTTCTTATTCCTTTCACAAGTAGCTTGTCAATGAAATGTAATTGATCACTTCTAAAACACTCACATTGAAGATTTTGTTTTTCATAACAACAAAGACTTGCATGAGTTTACATTACCTTTCAACATCGGGCCTTGACATTATTTGAAGGCTTACAAATAGATCAAATCAAATAAATGCATGCATAGACAGAAGGTAAGGAGATCCAAATGTTCATATGTAATATATAGAACAAAGAAAGCTTAAGGAATTAGTTTAAATTGTTATTAATGTTATTAGTATATCGTTGGCTTCTTGTGTCTCGTTAAAATTTTTGCACCAAATGGATGAATTTATAAGGAACACATAATGCGTTATTCTATCTAGAGTTGAAAATGGATCAACATATCAGAAATTTCTTTTGGAAAGGGGGTAAACACAATGAGAGGAGATTCCCATTGGTTAAATGGGAGACTGTCCTCAAGCCTCAGATGGAGGGAGGGCTTAATTTTAAGAAGCTCCCTCTACAAAACATAGCTATGGGAGCCAAGCTCCTCTGGTGAATAATAGCACCCAATCCAGGCTGGGCCCAGTCAGCACTTTGGAGAAAATACTTTAAAGACACATGGATGAGATGTTTGGATGGGCCATTACATCAAGGAGCCTCGCCCTTTGTCAACCTCTGCTCCAAAGCTGCCCTGATGATTAGGTCCAAAGCCTACTGGATTCCCGGAAATGGGAAAAAATAAACATATGGAACGACCGCATCATGTACTGCGATCCAATTGGCGATTGCCCAAATGTGAAAGCGATGAAAGACTAGTTGATAGCCTCTGGAAAAAACAACCTATGGGATATATCTTCATGGAACGAGTCGCATTGGGTGGGCTGGAGTTTGTCAGATCTGCCTTCAGACCCCCACCAAGAATCCATCCACCTCCGCGAGCTTCTGAACGGGATTACACCCTCGCACATCCATAGAAAAGACAGGCGAGGCTGGGGCACTCTGTCGGCTGGCTATTAAGTTTCCCAGGGATATGCGCACCTTGCATCAATTCCAAATGTGCCTCCTGATCCGACCCCGTGGAAGGCTGTCTGGGGTATCCCCTCATTGCCCAAAATTGACGTTTTCTATTGGCTCCTATGCCACAGAAAAATTATAACCGAGGACAATCTCCAGAGGCGTGGATTCTATGGCCCGTCCAGGTGCTCTTTGTGCAAAGAATATGCGGAATGTGCCACGCACCTCGTCCTTAATTGTAATTTCTCTACACAGGTCTGGAAAGAACTGATGGACTATTCGAACCCCAAATTCGAGCTCCCCGCCTCTATAACAGAACTGTTCACCACTTGGAAAAACAGCTATCCCAGTCCCTTCCCCAAATATAAAGTGATCAACACGGCCTGGTCATCACTGCTTAAAATTTGTTGCTGGCAGATTTGGTTAGAGCGCAACAGTAGAATATTCAGAAGCATTCAGCACAATGCCAAGATGGTTGCGGCCAAGGTAAAGATCCAAATAAAAGAATGTTTGGGAGATCAAAAAGACAACTCGAACCTCAGTCAGCTAGACATTGATTGGGGGACCTCCTTGAACCTGCAATTTCACCAAACTGTTAGAAGCAAGGTCCCTCTTGAGGAATGGTAAATAAGGGGAAAAAATATCGAGGACTTTCCAAACTGGCTCCCTAAGCAAAAGGTGCATTCCCTCTTCTTTGATGGGGCAACAAAAGGAAATCCTGGCAACGCTGGAGCAGGAGGAGTTATTAAAAATATTGATGTTATATCGATCCTCCAGTTTTCCTGGGGTCTGGGAACCAATTCTAGCATCCAAGCTGAAGCATTAGCCCTCTACCAAGGTTTTCCATTTATATGTGTTTTTTCTTATAAACAGTAGCATATATACGCAGTTTCTTCCACAAACAATAAAAAATTCAATCCAAGTCTCATACATAGCGTCTTCAATTTAATCCCTAAAATGTTCATGGTGGTTAAATATTATTAGTGGTTTACAAAGTTTGAAACACTAACTTGCAAGTCAAAATTGTTCCTGTTATTATATTATCAAATTATTATTATTATTATTATTATTATAATTATATAATTGTGAATATTATACACATTTTAATATAAAAAATTAACAAATATTATATCATATTAACAACATACCACATAATATTTATATATTCATTTTTTTTAAATACCACATCATATCATACACACATGAATTTCATCAATAACACAACCACGCCGCATAAACCCTAAACATTTTAATGTTTAGAAATCATTCCAAATTATATAATATAATATAGAATTAAAAACTAAAAATGGAGTATTCTAGCCAAGTGGAGGAATTGTCTAGTTTCCATTCTCACCCAGAAGAACCTCTGGCTCCGGCCAGCAATCCTCCAACCCATGACGTTGATGTGACTATCAAAATATGTCATAATCAGAATCTAGCAGGATTCGATCGAGTCATAGCCCCCTCCGTCCAGCTGGATTCTCCACTCATTAATGCAACAATGAGGGTGGTAGGTGGGCGATTTACAATTTTAATTAAAAACTTGGTGAAAAACGTAACCATGCCCTTGCTTATCTGGAACTCATTGTCTTCCAGAACTTCTCGAGTTCCCCACACCTCCATAACTCCTGAACTGTAAGTCCTTTCGAATGCCTCATCTCCATAAAACCTGCCTTCTTTATGATGTTGAAAAATTGATTACCCCTGACATGAAGAACAAGATTTCCTGGGTTGATATATGAACCAATGGTGTACCAGTATACTCTGCCGCCCCCCATTGAAACCCCCTTCTCCACTGCAGTCGCTACTTCATCTTCTTCCTTCACATCATAGAAGATAAACTCAAATCCGTTTCCCAATTCCTTTTCCAAATTCTAGGTGTCTTGCATGTATGCTATCAGAATCTGAGCATCATGCGCTGCAAAGAGTTGAGTTGTGGTCTCTCCAATGTCATTGGTTGCACCACTTATGATTTCCATCTTTCCTTCTACCCTGATCAAAACTAAACCTAGTCTGATGTGAAATCAAAACTAAACCCAATTGAACTGTAAATAAATTTTGCTAAAACACAATTTATGTACCTAGAAGTTGCAAAGTTGAAATCAAAACCGCTCACAATAAAAAAAACTACCTTTTTGTTGTGGGAGAAGGAATAGTAGATATACTCCTAAAGCATAATTTGTGAGATGTTAGATATGCCCTAATGATTCATGATGGTGGTACTTCCAGGCTTCTTATGCCTTTCACAAGTAGCTTGTCAATGAAATGTAATTGATCACTTCTAAAACACTCACATTGAAGATTTTGTTTTTCATAACAACAAAGACTTGCATGAGTTTACATTACCTTTCAACATCGGGCCTTGACATTATTTGAAGGCTTACAAATAGATCAAATCAAATAAATGCATGCATAGACAGAAGGTAAGGAGATCCAAATGTACATATGTAATATATAGAACAAAGAAAGCTTAAGGAATTAGTTTAAATTGTTATTAATGTTATTAGTATATCGTTGGCTTCTTGTGTCTCGTTAAAATTTTTGCACCAAATGGATGAATTTATAGGGAACACATAATGCGTTATTCTATCTAGAGTTGAAAATGGATCAACATATCAGAAATTTCTTTTGGAAAGGGGGTAAACACAATGAGAGGAGATTCCCATTGGTTAAATGGGAGACTGTCCTCAAGCCTCAGATGGAGGGAGGGCTTAATTTTAAGAAGCTCCCTCTACAAAACATAGCTATGGGAGCCAAGCTCCTCTGGTGAATAATAGCACCCAATCCAGGCTGGGCCCAGTCAGCACTTTGGAGAAAATACTTTAAAGGCACACGGATGAGATGTTTGGATGGGCCATTACCTCAAGGAGCCTCGCCCTTTGTCAACCTCTGCTCCAAAGCTACCCCGATGATTAGGTCCAAAGCCTACTGGATTCCCGGAAATGGGAAAAAATAAACATATGGAACGACTGCATCATGTACTACGATCCAATTGGCGATTGCCCAAATGTGAAAGCGATGAAAGACTAGTTGATAGCCTCTGGAAAAAACAACCTATGGGATATATCTTCATGGAACGAGTCGCATTGGGTGGGCTGGAGTTTGTCAGATCTGCCTTCAGACCTCCACCAAGAATCCATCCACCTCCGCGAGCTTCTGAACAGGATTACACCCTCGCGCATCCATAGAAAAGACAGGCGAGGCTGGGGCGCTCTGTCGGCTGGCTATTAAGTTTCCCAGGGATATGCGCACCTTGCATCAATTCCAAATGTGCCTCCTGATCCGGCCCCGTGGAAGGTTGTCTGGGGTATCCCCTCATTTCCCAAAATTGACGTTTTCTGTTGGCTCCTATGCCACAGAAAAATTATAACCGAGGACAATCTCCAGAGGCGTGGATTCTATGGCCCGTCCAGGTGCTCTTTGTGCAAAGAATATGTGGAATGTGCCACGCACCTCGTCCTTAATTGCAATTTCTCTACACAGGTCTGGAAAGAACTGATGGACTATTCGAACCCCAAATTCGAGCTCCCCGCCTCTATAACATAACTGTTCACCACTTGGAAAAACAGCTATCCCGGTCCCTTCCCCAAATATAAAGTGATCAACACGGCCTGGTCATCACTGCTTAAAATTTGTTGCTGGCAGATTTGGTTAGAGCGCAACAGTAGAATATTCAGAAGCACTCAGCACAATGCCAAGATGGTTGCGGCCAAGGTAAAGATCCAATTAAAAGAATGTCTGGGAGATCAAAAAGACAACTCGAACCTCAGTCAGCTAGACATTGATTGGGGGACCTCCTTGAACCTGCAATTTCACCAAACTGTCAGAAGCAAGGTCCCTCTTGAGGAATGGTAAATAAGGGGAAAAAATAGCGAGGACTTTCCAAACTGGCTCCCTAAACAAAAGGTGCATTCCCTCTTCTTTGATGGGGCAGCAAAAGGAAATCCTGGCAACGCTGGAGCAGGAGGAGTTATTAAAAATATTGATGGTATATCGATCCTCCAGTTTTCCTGGGGTCTGGGAACCAATTCTAGCATCCAAGCTGAAGCATTAGCCCTCTACCAAGGTTTTCCATTTATATGTGTTTTTTCTTATAAACAGTAGCATATATACGCAGTTTCTTCCACAAACAATAAAAAATTCAATCCAAGTCTCATACATAGCGTCTTCAATTTAATCCCTAAAATGTTCATGGTGGTTAAATATTATTAGTGGTTTACAAAGTTTGAAACACTAACTTGCGAGTCAAAATTGTTCCTGTTATTATATTATCAAATTATTATTATTATTATTATTATTATTATTATTATTATTATTATTATTATTATTATTGTGAATATTATACACATTTTAATATAAAAAATTAACAAATATTATATCATATTAACAACATACCACATAATATTTATATATTCATTTTTTTTAAATACCACATCATATAATACACACATGAATTTAATCAATAACATAACCACGCTGCATAAACCCTAAACATTTTAATTTTTAGAAATAATTCCAAATTATATAATATAATATAGAATTAAAAACTAAAAATGGAGTATTCTAGCCAAGTGGAGGAATTGTCTAGTTTCCATTCTCACCCAGAAGAACCTCTGGCTCCGGCCAGCAATCCTCCAACCCGCGACGTTGATGTGACTGTCAAAATATGTCATAATCAGAATCTAGCAGGATTCGATCGAGTCATAGCCCCCTCCGTCCAACTGGATTCTCCACTCATTAATGCAACAATGAGGGTGGTAGGTGGGCGATTTACGATTTTAATTAAAAACTTGGTGAAAAACGTAACCATGCCCCTGCTTATCTGGAACTCATTGTCTTCCAGAACTGCTCGAGTTCCCCACACCTCCATAACTCCTGAACTGTAAGTCCTTTCGAATGCCTCATCTCCATAAAACCTGCCTTCTTTATGATGTTGAAAAATTGATTACCCCTGACATGAAGAACAAGATTTCCTGGGTTGATATATGCGCCAATGGTGTACCAGTATACTCTGCCTCCCCCCATTGAAACCCCCTTCTCCACTGCAGTCGCTACTTCATATTCTTTGTTCACATCGTAGAAGATAAACTCAAATCTGTTTCCCAATTCCTTTGCCAAATTCTAGGTGTCTTGCATGTATGCTATCAGAATCTGAGCATCATGCGCTGCAAAGAGTTGAGTTGTGGTCTCTCCAGTGTCATTGGTTGCACCAATTATGATTTCCATCTTTCCTTCTGCCCTGATCAAAACTAAACCTAGTCTGATGTGAAATCAAAACTAAACCCAATTTGAACTGTAAATAAATTTTGCTAAAACACAATTTATGTACCTAGAAGTTGCAAAGCTGAAATCAAAACCGCTCACAATAAAAAAAAACTACCTTTTTGTTGTGGGAGAAGGAATAGTAGATATACTCCTAAAGAATAATTTGTGAGATGTTAGATATGCCCTAATGATTGATGATGGTGGTACTTCCAGGCTGCTTATGCCTTTCACAAGTAGCTTGTCAATGAAATGTAATTGATCACTTCTAAAACACTCACATTGAAGATTTTGTTTTTCGTAACAACAAAGACTTGCATGAGTTTACATTACCTTTCAACATCGGGCCTTGACATTATTTGAAGGCTTACAAATAGATCAAATCAAATAAATGCATGCATAGATAGAAGGTAAGGAGATCCAAATGTACATATGTAATATATAGAACAAAGAAAGCTTAAGGAATTAGTTTAAATTGTTATTAATGTTATTAGTATATCGTTGGCTTCTTGTGTCTCATTAAAATTTTTGCACCAAATGGATGAATTTATAGGGAACACATAATGTGTTATTCTATCTGGAGTTGAAACAGGCCAACTTTTGCCATACATTATTCTTCTTCTCTTTTTCAAATGAAAATTCTCAAAATGGCTTTTCCATGTATTGTCAATTGAATTCTTGGTACATCGGTGGAAGTAAAGTAGAAATAATAATAACATACCATTAAACTAATCCCTCTACAAAATTTCATATCTACCATAACACATAGGTTACCTTTTAATATGGTTGTCATATCTAGCCCTTGATCTTATACGAATTCAACAAGCAATTTATTTGTTGTATTGAAGAAAAATCCCAATGCGATTTTTATGTGGTCTGGCAAGTCATCTATCAATCAAAGAACCCATCTAAAAATGGCACAAATATTAACAAAAATGAGAATATTCAAGATGCATAATAGGCACATCATATATATAATTGGAATATACTGGGAAATTAGGAATAAATCAATTGGAAATATGCACAAAATCTATATAATTTCAATTTACTATCTCTTTGAATTAAAGAGTTTATTTTGCCAAATCAAGATCATTGTCTAATTGCACATAGATATACAATTGTGACAACTTCAAAGTTAGTCTAGCCATCACAATTGTACATCACAACACATCATTTGTAGTTTGTTTTATAGTGCATCTACAAGTTACAGCAATAGTCAGTGTGCAACAATTCTGGAAGAAAACCAATTATTTACACACAACACAAAGGTTCATTAGAATTTGGTTATGTCAATAATGTTACAAGAAAGCTAGCAATTGAAAAAATCTAAGTTTGAACAAAATTAGAGTTTAGAGCCTGCCATCCAAAATTTAGTTTTGAGGTTAAGAATGGAATTTGATGGGCATTGAACCAATCTTGTTCTTCCATTGAACCTAGAGTAATGTCTCAAAAATGTAAAAGTGCGAAAGTTGAGATGCTATGCTGATAAAAATGCTTCCTTATTAAATTTGAAAATTTATTAAATTGAACAAATAATTATTCAATGCTTATGTAGGGAAAAGAAACTAAGTTTCAGGGATGACCTATATGAATTGAAACAAATTGAACCTTAGATGTATGCTCTAGTGCCAACCACTTTGTGGGAATACCATCCTCTTTGGCAGGCATGAAAAGCCTCTTATGGATGGCACTATCACAGCTTTCCAGATGCAAGGCTAAATCATGCATCACATCATGTTGATTAAAGAAAATCTCACTAGCACAATCAAATGAGATGGCTAGATTCCTAATACATCAACACTTGTATTAACCAAAGGTAGTGATCTGAAAAACACCTTTATCTTTACCAGCTAACACATTGATTTATCATACCTTCTTGATTTCTAATTTTTTTTTAGAATATACTTTGATGGGAAATTATTTTGCCTCGATTGATTTAGAAAATATAAGAATCCTAATTCAGATAACACAAGGATAAATTTGTTCACGAAATATTCAAGCCTTGCTGATAAGAAATGCACCAACGTTCTGACCGCTTTATGGCCATGTGATTTTGATACTCCTGATTGGGAACAATCTCCTAAAATTTCAATCATCTCTTTACCACTCACAAAATATCCAAAAAATTAATCTGTCCAGTAAGAGAATTCAAAGTCCATAAAAAGAATGAATTCTCCAAAGTTTTTTTCTTGTATTGAAAAACTATTTGAATTAGACTTGGAGAACACAACCTATGAAACAGTGAAAAAATCCCAAAATGATTGACAACAACAAATATCATTTGCTTCAAGGGCTTCCTGTAAAGTGAATTTTTAAGGAATTTTATGTCATCAATTTTGACACCAATATGAATGTTTATAATGCATTTATTTGATGGTGTTGTTATAGATAAGCATAGTAACGGGCAAGAAAGTGGCACTAGAATACGATTCCTTGAGACCTGGGTTTCATTTGTAAGTGTATTGTAAGAAGGGGGCAAATCCATCCAATGGTATGAGCTAGAGAGAGCTCCATTTAGTAGGTTATTTAAGGGTAGCCATGACAACCACAGTGTATAGCCACCACCATTATTTTCTATCAATTTTCCCTAAATAGAAGACAAAAATTCTGCCAACCAAACTTTGATTGTCCCTGGGATCACAAATTGAGAATAAAGGATAGCTTGTAAAAATAAGCACCCAGGAAGAGGTAAAAAGACCTTCAATTTTGTATTATTTAATTATCCAAGTGGAACAAGAAGGTTGATGTTGTTACTCCCAACAAAACCTTGTGTCATTCCAATAATTGTGTTAGCAAGAATATGCTCATCGTGACGGTAAGCAGAATGCTCTAAGACATAACCCAAGAATTGAGCCACCTTCACTTGCGTAAAAAAATGTCTTTTGAAAGAACAAAATAGTATTTTCCATTGTCCTCATTTCAAACCATCAACCATGGATGGGGTGGATTTTTTCAAACCATCCATGGAAAATAGGAACAATTCCTTGTTTACAAAGTTGGTGTACTTGATAAGCTTGTCAATCTGATCCAAATAAATTCCCAACTTGAAATGTCAGCCACTTTATGGTCCATCCCGATGCTAATCAATCCAAAAAAACTAGCCATGATTCATACTCATGCATGGTATCGAAAGGCAATACCCTCCCATATTTATGGATTGCCTTGACAATAGGAGTAATGAATTCAACAAGAAATGAAGAAGTATTGAGTAGGGATTACCAGAAATAGTGTATGAAGTTTATCAACAATCCTTTGATGTGTGAACCATCATGATATTGATATGCCATAATCATAAGATGGTTATATCTCAGATATTTGATACTGCCATATTCCTTTCCATGTTGCAGAACAAGGATTTGCTTGGTATGTTGAATCTCAGCATTTTCCATGATCTGTTTATTGTTGGTTTCCCTTACATTTAGCAACTTACCTTTGGAAGGAAACACACCATAATGGTTTTGACCAAAAAAAGCCAACCCTGCCATTGCAAGGGCCTTAGTTAACTCTCTCTTTGTTAAAATCAGAGTACATTTCTTAGAATTCCTACTCCCGATATCATTTGCATCATCAAGCTTATACCACTGGTTTGAGAGAGATGGCCTAATAAATGCATAGCAATGCCCATCCATAATACCCTTGTGGGCCAATGTACTGTGAATAATGCAATTTACATACACTTCTATCTACATCTGGAGGAAAATATTTTCCATGAATTTTCTCATTTGTTACCTTCCCGAAGTAGGAAATAGCCAATAGATTCACCGCATTTTCCATAAGCATCACAGACAACATTGGTAGAGATTAGGATGCTAGAAATGTTCAATATGTGGGGTCCATCATTTTTACCAGCCAGCTTTAGAGAGTTTTCACTACTTGCTACAACAAGTTGTTGCCTTATGGTGTCCCCTTCCTTGATAATACCATCATGTTCTCTGAAATTTAGCCAACTTCATTCACCTTTATTGGTAATATAGTTACTTTCAGCACTACTAACACTAGTTATGCTTTCCTCTTTAGGATTTTCCTTCTTTTAAGGAGGACACAACCATGTCCATGCTTTTTCTTGTGCCTCAGTTTCTCTTGTACTTTGTTTAGCAGTCTTGGAATTGTCTACTATCTTAAGAGAAGATGAGAAAGGGTATTTTAGGAGTCACTAGTTAGAGCTGCTAAAGCTTATCAAAGCCATGGAAAATCATACTCAAGCATGTATTATTAGAAGTATCTTCTGAGCTAGAATCAATTTTTTTCCTTAATTATCACAACGGAAAAAGAAATCAGTTTATAACTTCAGTCTCTTTCTTAGCCTCTTCAGCCTTAGAGGCCAATTATTGCAGAGCTAGTGAGAGACTAGAAGAAGCACCTTTTGCATTTGCTTCTGTTGCTGCCATTTTCGATCTTCTTTTTATAAAGTTCAGCATTCAGGGATGTTGTTGCTGCTTCCAAATCACACCTTTCTAAAAATTTCTTGCCACTCCATGATGGGTGGTGACATGAGACAACAAGCACAACCTGAAGACACAATTGGTAGGGACCACATTCCTAGCCAAATATATTGAACGAATGAAAATTCCTAACAATACAAGACGACATAGACTATGATAAAGTTATATCCTTATAGTCACACATATATAAACATACTCATAATGCTAATTGGCACCATGTCAAGATGAATATTTTGATTTTTTAGGTCTTTGGCCCCTGTTGTTTTATTTAGATCCATAATGTTGTTGGGATTTATGGCTACTATTATACAAAGAACATTTTCTGAATGAATGTTCCATATGAAACACCATCAAATTTAGGTGACATTTGAAAGGCATGAAAGGAAAGAAGAATGGAATGGTTTATGACTATTCAATTAATTAGTTGTTAATGGAATAGATTAGAAATAGATAGCTGATTTTTTCAATTATATGTCATTGAAAAACATGTTCAGTATTAATAAATAGATAATTGTCTACTTTTTAACATGAATTTATTGTTATCTTATTTTCCAGGTCTTCAAAGTGTAAAAAATGGTGCAAAAGTGGCATTATGCATTGAAGTGTCATGCTTTCCAAATCCAGATCGAGTAGTTGTTAAATTTGTCATTTACAATATGGCAACAAATCATTTATTTCATGGAAAGAGAGAAGTTCCTGGACTGATGACAAACAATGAGGCATACTACTTTTCCCTTGTTGAAGGGCTAAAAGAGGAAAAACAACATGATTCCAATGATATTGCAATATTCACCAACTCGGAGCTTATATGAAATCAGATGAAAGGCATCTATCAGGTTCAAAAGGACAATTTAAAACTCCTTTATAAGGAAGAAATAAATTAGAGTTGTCAATTTCAAAATTTTACCATCGAACACTCTGCAGTCACTGAAAAGATGTCCAGTGATATAATGTCCAGAGCATTGTTAAGCACATATGTAGATGTCAAATATGACATAGGATCACCATCCACTGCAACAGAAATCATTGATCATCATCAATATAGGTCCCCAGTATGTGAATGGGTTGTTTTTATCATTTTTCTTAGGTCTATCATAGCATGGTTCTTTCACTAAAGAAGAACTTGTTAATGTTTTATTTTTCCGTAACTTGCAATGATTACAGTTTTTTGTATGGGAGAAAAATTTATGGACAAATGTAATATATTCCATCTATATGGACAAATGTATTTTGAGAAAAGTAACTGGTTCATGGTTTTGTGATTATCATTAATACATTATGATGTTTTCTAATTGAGTTTTATCTTTTAGATTTTTGGCTGAAATCTTGCGATTTTTTTTTTAAGTCAAATCATTATTTGATTTGTATCTGTCTCAAAATGTACAACTACTGTTGGTAGATTTCCCCTGCAGCTCCATGGACATTTGTTAATCTATTCATATTTCAAAAATAGTTAATAACATACATATATCATTTTTTTGTAATTCTTGTTTATATTATAACAAGGCAATTTATGGGGCATTCTTGATAAAGTATTTATATGCTTGTTTTGTGAAAGACTATCATTTGAATAATTTTGTTTAGATCCTTCATACTAGCCAGTATAATTTGAGTGAAATGGTTTGGCCTTTTTGTGCCATCTTTCCAAGATAAATTGAAGATTGAAGTCCATTCTTGTAGTTTTTTATAATTATCCACAAAGGTTTCTTGCGAAGGAGAAAACTCCAGTTGGTTTGCTTTAATTTAGTTGCACAGAGAATAGCTAGGTCAAGCTGCTTTATAGCTAGGTGGGTGGATCTAGTTCTACAACATGGCTTTTTTGTTAATCGCTATAACATAAAAGATATGAAAGAACCAACAAATATTTATCTTTGTCATATTTATTTATTTTGTTGTTACCAGATTACAGTTTGAGTTGTGGATTTTTGGATCAAGAACCAATCAAACTTAACTTGCCTTATCCACAAGTAGAAAATGACCTTAAGCTAGAGATTCTCTTCTTGTAAAGCTATCTTTACACTTTTATTTGCAAGTATGACTCACCGTTAACGCCCAAAATTTCAGATATCAATGCACTAGATCATGGCATTGGTCAAATCAGTCCTAGGATGTGAAGAGTTAATTCTAGAGAAGTTCTATTTGTTGTTGTGAGGTTCTGTATTGATGTGAGACTCTGCAACTGGGTAAGTTGTAGGGGAATGTCTCCTGAGAGGGAATTGTTTGACATGTCCAAATAAAACATAAATTTGAAATAGCCAAGCCAAGGAGGAATGCTTCCTGTAAATTTATTCCACGAGAGATCAAGAACCTGTAATTCTTTACAATTTTGCAACCATTTGGGAACCTGGCCTGAAAGGCCACATTTTCCAAGAGCTAAAATCTTAAGCTGTCGAAAACTCGTAATATCTGTAGGAATATGGCCCTCATGAAAATTGATTGAGAGAATCAAGGTTGTGAGGTTCCTGCACTCTTGTAAGACAGTTAGTGCACTCGTAGCATTAATCAGGATGTTATTAATCAGGCATTAATCCGACTTATCATAGCCTTGTGTCTGACTTCTCACACACGAGAGAAGATGGCACCATCAACTAGTCTTTAGAGTGACTAGTGGAGTAGCATGCATGTCATTTTTGGGTGGTGAGACTGCTTAAATTCTCTTTAAATTCAAATTTTATTGTTGTAAGGAAGCATTTGAGTGATCAAAGATTGTTACTGTAAACTTGGCAGCATGAAGCATCACACTATCACTAATTGTAAATATTGCCCTTCTCTTTTAAGTGAAATTTACATTACCTCTAATGAACACCAGATCATAATAGGTAGACATAATAGTTAGAATGCAAAAAGTAACATCGTCAAGCTTATTCACTTTCTTTGTTGACTTTGAACTAACAAAAAAAATTGCAGTTCCCAACCTGGATTTTTATGTGTTGAAGGAGAATCGTATGAATTTTTGTGTTTTTAAGGAGGAGGACATAGGAGATCCACAACATCTAAATAACTTTGCACAAGGTTGAAACTTCAAACTTGAGAGTGATTGGGATGCACGGTATGAGAAAAATCTCTTCTTTCATTTGTAGTGATAAAAATTTCAAATTTGTTGTGCCCTCTGCATATCTCATAATAATATTTAATATGCCTAGTTGCATAGTTTTATTGCAGAAGGTTATAAATGATGCATGATATCTTAATATAATATCAAACTTATGACCATGTAGCTCATAATTTTAGTATAAAAAGTATAGATTGATTTTTTTCAATTTGTTGCCAAGCATAGCCAATCAAAAGGAATTCTTTTAAAAAATATGAAACTAATTACCCAGCTTGACATTCATAGGCATGAACCATTGGTGTTGTGATTTGTGGTGATATTCAGAAATCGCATTGGCCTTCTTGAATGAGTACAACATAAAATTTGGTAGTGCCACTGACAACACATAATAAGGGAAGATGGGAAAGGAAAGTAAATAGCAGTCTGAGATAGTAGGGCAGACAGATTATAATGTTTGTTGTTTATCCTATAATAAAATAAGACACTTATTTCTAATGGCGTAGTTATTGTATAGTCTGGCAAGTTGGTTGTGGCTGATATGACAATGATGCCACTATGGATTTCTTAATTTTTTTGGAAAAATCAAAAGAACAAAGTGAAGCAATGATAATCCTAATATAATATCAAAACCCATGACCACATAGTTGATAATTTTAGTATAAAAAGTATAGATTGATTTCCTGCAAATTGTTTCCACACATAGCCAATCAAAAGGAATTCTTTTAAAAAATATGAAACTAATTACCCAACTTGACATTCATAGGCATGAACCACTGGAGCTGTGATCTGTGGTGATATTCAAAATTCACATTGCCCTTCTTGAATGAGTACAACATAAAATTTGGTAGTGTCACTAACAACACATAATAAGGGAAGATGGGAAAGTAAAGTAAATAGCAGTCTGAGATAGTAGGGCAGACAGATTATAATGTCTGTGGTTTATCCTATAATAAAATAAAAATTTTATTTCTAATGGCACAGTTATTGCATAGTCTATCCCATACTTATGGCACAGTTATTGCAGAGCATATCCATGGTTGTAAATATAGATAAGGAATAAAATTCTTGTATAGGATATCATTGACAGTGTTGAATATTTTATTGAATCTATTTCTAGTTGTTGGATGCCATTTCTGGAATCATTCAGCATCTTGTAAGTAACAATAATGGATTCATATAATTTCCATTGCCTTTTCTGAAAGCCCTGGTGATTCTAGTTGCCTAGATTAGAAACATGATGAGTTCTAGTCTCCTCCTTTGAAATATACACACTCAATCTGATCAAAATCTATTTCTTACCTATTGAAGCATGAAAGTTGAATTGTTGCAGCCATATAAATTGGGCATTCTAAAACATTATGCACTTTTATCTGATGTCCCTTATTTGAAGATAATGTGATCAAGCATCAAAACCTTTCCTTAAAGAGGAATCATAATGAGATGAAAAACTATAGAGGAATTGACTTTCATGGTATGCATGTAACTTCAATGTCCATTTTTGTCAATTTTACCATCAAGTTCAACATTAACATTTTGTAAAAGACTCATTTGAGAAGGATGACTATCATAGGTGTTTAGCATTTTCTAAATATGAGTGAACATAACACAAGTAGATGCCCACTTATTGAAACACAATGGTGAATAATAAAATTTTTGATGGTTATTAGTACCTAAAATGCAATAGATGAAGTAAGATGAGGTTTTTCCTTGTTAAAATAAGTAATTCAATTGGCTAACGAATGGATGAATCAGCCCTAAAAAACATTGTACTCGTTCAACCTGGGGAACACACCATAAGTAGCTATTAGACAATATTCTATTCACTGGCACAGTCTCTAGCACACTTGTGCTTGGCTTTTTCATTCTGCCAAGTGCACTGGATCTATCTCTCTCTAGCGCACTTATAAGGAGGCTATTTTAAAAATTAGGTGAGAATTGGTTCCATCGATTCTCTTGTTGACCCTTATAAATATCATCACCCAAAGAAAATGTAATTTTTGTAAAACCATTATCAATTCATCAAATATATATAATTGAAAATCATGTCACATAGTTTGTGACCTCATCCAAATGGTGTAAAAGGCATATAAGAACTTATGTATTCTCTCTAGTCCCTAAAAGGAAGTTTGATGGGTGGTACAATGAACTGAGGAATGATATGCACAAATTTGACAACGAAATCCTTGAACAACTACCTCATTGGACACTTTGAACCATTGCATCACAAATTTTACCCGCCACAAATAGATGTTGCTTAATATAGACATACTTGAAAAAATAATCTAGCTTTAAAAAACCAAAAAAGTAGGAAAGATTGAAAATGAAGGTGATTTCTATGTGACCATTGCCAAATATAGCAAATCTAAAGATACACTACCAATGATAACAACTTTTTTCATGTGGATGAAAGCAGCCTCATCTCATTCACTTTTCTACAAGGAACCCAAATATTTGCTCAGAATTGGCATGCAAGCCTTGAATAGTCAAGAGTTTATGGTGTATCTTGTTGGAATATTCATTCCAACTGCAGGTTGCAGGCTGCAGGCGGACGTGGGCAGCCGACTCAGCAAGCAAGAACGACGGCAAACCGAAACCGTTCAGCATACCCGCCTGAAACTTCTCAGACCATTTTCCGGCGAAGGGAATCTCCATACTTTTGAACCCGATACAACATGCAGCAGACGCGTGGCTCTCAGCATACATAAGCAAACATCATTTCTCGGGTACTATCCTTCAGTCAAGTAAGGCCTCCCGATATCTCTGTCCGCCGTCCGATCCGATCACGCGATTTCCGCCGTCGATCTCCGAAGTTGCAGTCCGCCCTCGTCAAGTCAGGATTTTGCGTGGAGTGTTAGGCAATCTGTTGACCGCCGCAGAGAAGGAAATTAAATGAAAATTTATGTGATCCGTAAATGTTTGGTAAAAACATTGAATATTGACTACACGGAGGTATGGGCACATATATTTTATGTGTTATGTGTTTTTTTTTTTTTTTAAAACGTTGACCATATACATCATAAAAAACCACGTTTGTAAAAATGTTTTTTTTTACATATATAATGAGCCAAAATGAAAAGCGTGGGTGAGTGGTAATGTTTTATGGACATGCATTGACCATTTGTAAATGGAATAGAGGGCAGCGAAGAACTGTGTATTTTTGCACAAGCAGTGTATAAATAAAAAGTGTGGAGCGCATATATATATGTAATGTTATTGGTGCACATGGGAGAAGTGTAAGGTGCAGCAGTGAAAGAGCAGGGAGAGCTCAGAATGAAGACCAGCACGTGAAGCAGGGGAAGATATTGCACAGCAGTGCATAGATCTTTTTTAAATGTATTGGGTATGCATTGAAATGCAGGAGAAAAGAACGCACAGGTATTTTTGAAATAGGAATGTAATGAAATTTTACTGCATATGTAAAAGTTTGTTTTACAGCAGTATGTGTAAAATATTTTTACAGCAGTATGTGTAAAAATAGTTTTACACCAGTAAAAAAAAAGGGGTTTTACTGCAGTAAACCCAGCTCAGTAAATTCTCATGTGGAGACAGAGTAAATGTTTTTGGTTGAATGTATTTTTGTGGTGAATCCCTCTCAGCAAAGAGGATGAACATGTATCAGAGTTGGCTGAATGTTGTTTTTGGAAAATCCCTCTGAGTGAAAGAGGATGAATGTTGTTTTAGGCTTTATATTTTAATGAATAGAAATGTTTTTATGGCTGTGTAATACTCTGTTCTGAGATTTTTTTAAGAGCTTCCCTGTGCAAAAAGATCCTGTGGCAGAAGGAAACAGAGCATTGGCTCTGTGGTGTTAAATTTTTTTTGTTTTTGGGATTTTCTCATTAAAAATCCCCAACAGTGGTATCAGAGCAGGCTTAGGCTCTTTAAAGAAGTTAAAGAAGCTGAAGGGAGATGGTTTGAAGCTGCAGCAAAACTTCTCAGGCAGAAGGATAAAGGTATTCTTCATAGCTATCTTGTTTGTTACTGTTGAAACAGTCAGTGTTTATACACACAGTCAAGGTCTTGAAGCCTAGTTAAGAATGGCAAGGTTAAAGAAGAAAGCCTCCAAGCCTGCTAAAAATGTGTCTCCCTCCTCTACTAAACTAGAAGGCAATCCATTTGAATACATTCTATTTGAAACCCCAAAGTTTGATGGGAACTTTGATATATGGGAAATAAAAATGAGGGCTTTCTTACAGTTTCAAGGGAGTGAAATTTGGGAATCAGTGATTGATGTTAGCAAGATGGATAAAGAATCCATGGAGTATGATGCACAAGTAGCAAAGACTATCTTGGATGGTCTCCCTGATTCAGTGAAGAAGAATCTTGGAAAATATACATCAGCAAAGGATATATGGGACAGACTGCATGACCTTCATGCAAAGGGAGCACTGACCATGACAATGAGTCAAGAAGAACCCATCATAGAAGCTGAGAATGAAAAGCTTGACCTCATCAAGCTTCAAGTAAAAGAAAGGGATGAAGAGCTAGCCAAGCTCAAGAAGGAGCTTGACCAATGCAAGAGGAAACATCATGAGGAAGTCATATCCATGACAAATCAACTACAAGAAGCAAAGAAGCAGGAAGATGCCTTGACAAGTCAACTTGAACAAAGGCACATGAGAGTGAATAAGCTTGTAGAAGAGATTGGACAGTACAAGGTAGAGGTCTCCTCCCTTAAGTCTGAACTACAAGAAGCCAGGAAGCAGGCACAAGGAGCTGAAAAGAAAATGAAGAGCAGTCAAGCAAAAGATGAAGAAATCTCCAAAATGAAGACATATATTATCTCCTTCAAAGTAGTAGCAGCTGAAGCTACTCGTAGCAAAGAAGAAAATGAGGAACAGCTTACAAAGAAAAATAATGTATGTGAAAAGTTGGAAGAAGAGATTGTCCTCCTCAGGAAGAAGGTTGAAGGGATGAACAAGATCATGAAGAGCTCTCAAGCTTTGGATGACATGCTCAGCTATCACAGATCTCCATCTGATAAATCAGGACTTGGGTATGTAGGTGAACCCTCAAACAAGGATGAGGATGCTTTAAGCAAAGGAGATGTGAAGAAGCCAGAAAGAGATGGTGATGCTCCTAGTTCCAGCAAAGGCAAGGAGAAAAATGAAGGCAGTAATAGAAGGAATCCTGCTCCAAGTAGAAAACCAGCTCCAAGAAGCAATGTAGCTGATGTCAAAGAGGCAAGATGCAATGATTATCATCAAAGGATCTTGAGGTAGCAAGGCTTCAGAAGTACATCAAGGAAACCTCCATCTCACAGGTACCAAAGTTCATTTTATGGTTATTGTTATGCTTGTTCAAACTTTGGTCATATGGCAAAAGACTGTAGAGCATTTCATGGAGATAGATGTTGTGGTCCCCGACAATCTCCAAGAAATAATTTCACAAGAAGAAATCATGAATTCTTATTCATGAATAAAGTTGAATGCTTCAAGTGTCATAACATTAGGCATATGGCACGTGACTGTAACTTAACATGGGCTCTTACACAAGCTAGACCCATGCAAAAGAAGAAAGTTACACAAGTATGGAGAAGGAAGGAAATACAGTGTGAAAGTCCCTTGAGCTTTGCAACTAATCTAAGTTTCTTTTGAGAAGAGTCTGCCAAAAGAAGACAAGCATACATTAAAGGGGAGCTTGTAATTTTTTGTTGCTAAACTGTCTTAACAGTCATTCTTTAATAAAGACTTCTTTTTATAAAGGAAAGACATGAAATCAAATCTGCCATAAGAGCAGAGAAGAAACGGGGACAGCGCTCAAATGTAAAGTGCAGCGGCGCAATAAGGAGTATGCAGAGCATGGAGACCCTCACAGCAGTGGGAGGACAAAACATAAAACAGCAGTTTGAATTTTTTTTTTGTGGTGCACATGCATTGAAATGCATAGCAATGGAATGTAGTTTTCCTTTTATGTAAAGTGAGAGAATATACTCACAGCAGAGTGAGTATAATACACAGCAGATGGAAATGTTTTGTATTGGGAATGAAAATGCAAACCAGTGAGAAGAAAATGAGAAGAAGGCAAAACGCAACAGAGCGTAAATGCCCAGTGGCTGAGAATGCAATGAAATTTTTCACACAACAGTGAAAAATGTAATATTTTTTTGTATGCAATGCCACATGCACAGAAATGCCTAAAGAAAAACAGGGACAGCAGATTTTTAATGCACAATGGTGAATGATAATGTGTGTGGCAGCAGAAAAATGAAAGGAACTGCACAACAGTGCATTGTGTAAATAAAAAAAATGAAGACTAAGATTGTGTGAAGCAAGGGTGTAAATAAGAAAAGGCAGCAGCCCGTGTTAATTTTTTTGTTATGTGGAGAATGCAGCGGAAAACAGCGTGAGGATGATTTCTCTCTATGTGAAAGTAATGGAGAGTAAAGAGTTAGTGTATGGGCACACAGCAGTATGATGAAACAAAAGGCAGCCACAGTGCAAATTGCAGAGGCAGCGCAGCAGCAAATAAAAACCCAGGTATGACACAGTCTATGGTTATGGGTATGGACAGCAGTTAATATGAAAAATGCAGCAGCAAGAAGTTATGGACAGCAGCATGATGGCAAGAAGGAGAAGCACACAGCAATGCAAATAAGAAAATGCAGCAGCATGAAGTTTTTGTTGAAGAAATGAAAGGTAATGGACAGCAGCAGATGTAAAAGAAATTTTTTCTTTACAGCAGTATATGTAACTGTAATGAATGTGTTGTTCATTGAATTGAAATGCAATATATGCAACAGCAGTGAATGTAAGAAATGTTTACACACAGCAGTGTAAATTTGTAAGTTGGGACAGTGTAATTGTTCCAGAAAAGACAGAGTATTCTGTCTTTGAAGAATGCACAGCAATGCAGAGTTTGCAAAGAAATGTAAGTGAAGTGCAGCAACACAACAGCAAGTGTAGACACAGCAGTGTGGGGTAGACGCAGCAAAGAAGATGGCACAACAGTGCAGCAGAGAATATGCAGCAGCATAAAAGAACAGTGCAATGATTGTTTGTTTTTGAAACTGCATGTAAAGCAGTGTCTGTTTGTAATCCCTCTGTTAATGAGGAAGGTGCTTTTCAGCACAGTCATTTGGTGAAACCCTCTATTAAAGAGGAAGGTGCTTTTCAGCACAGTGTCATGGTAAATCCTTCTGTCAAGAGGAAGATGCTTTTTAGCATACACATGGTAAATCCCTCTATCAAGAGGATGATGCTTTTCAGCATAGTCACAGGTGAATCCCTCTGTCATGAGGAAGGTGCTCTTAAGCACAGTTTCAGGTTAATCCCTCTATTAAGAGGAAGACAACTTTGTTTGTTTATGAACTGCATCAGAAGCAGTTGGTGAATCCCTCTATGTGAGGAAGTGTTTGGGTATGATTGAATGCCCAGCAGTTAAGTGTTTGGGTATGACAGAATGCCCAGCAGTTGAAATTAAAGGGGAGTGTTGGAATATTAATTCCAACTGCAGGTTGCAGGCTGCAGGCGGACGTGGGCAGCCGACTCAGCAAGCACGAACGACGGCAAACCGAAACCGTTCAGCATACCCGCCTGAAACTTCTCGGACCATTTTCCGGCGAAGGGAATCTCCGTACTTTTGAACCCGATACAACATGGACCAGACGCGTGGCTCTCAGCATACATAAGCAAACGTCATTTCTCGGGTATTATCCTTCAGTCAAGTAAGGCCTCCCGATATCTCCGTCCGCCGTCCGATCCGATCACGCGATTTCCGCCGTCGATCTCCGAAGTTGCAGTCCGCCCTCGTCAAGTCAGGATTTTGCGTGGAGTGTTAGGCAATCTGTTGACCGCCGCAGAGAAGGAAATTAAATGAAAATTTATGTGATCCGTAAATGTTTGGTAAAAACATTGAATATTGACTACACGGAGGTATGGGCACATATATTATATGTGTTATGTGTTTTTTTTAAAAAAACGTTGACCATATACATCATAAAAACCACGTTTGTAAAAATGTTTTTTTTACATATATAATGAGCCAAAATGAAAAGCGTGGGTGAGTGGTAATGTTTTATGGACATGCGTTGACCATTTGTAAATGGAATAGAGGGCAGCGAAGAACTGTGTATTTTTGCACAAGCAGTGTATAAATAAAAAGTGTGGAGCGCATATATATATGTAATGTTATTGGTGCACATGAGAGAAGTGTAAGGTGCAGCAGTGAAAGAGCAGGGAGAGCTCAGAATGAAGACCAGCACGTGAAGCAGGGGAAGATATTGCACAGCAGTGCATAGATCTTTTTTAAATGTATTGGGTATGCATTGAAATGCAGGAGAAAAGAACGCACAGGCATTTTTGAAATAGGAATGTAATGAAATTTTACTGCATATGTAAAAGTTTGTTTTACAGCAGTATGTGTAAAATATTTTTACAGCAGTATGTGTAAAAATAGTTTTACACCAGTAAAAAAAAAGGGGTTTTACTGCAGTAAACCCAGCTCAGTAAATTCTCATGTGGAGACAGAGTAAATGTTTTTGGTTGAATGTATTTTTGTGGTGAATCCCTCTCAGCAAAGAGGATGAACATGTATCAGAGTTGGCTGAATGTTGTTTTTGGAAAATCCCTCTGAGTGAAAGAGGATGAATGTTGTTTCAGGCTTTATATTTTAATGAATAGAAATGTTTTTATGGCTATGTAATACTCTGTTCTGAGATTTTTTTAAGAGCTTCCCTGTGCAAAAAGATCCTGTGGCAGAAGGAAACAGAGCATTGGCTCTGTGGTGTTAAAAAAATTTTGTTTTTGGGATTTTCTCATTAAAAATCCCCAACATATCTCACCTTGCTAGAGAGAGCAGAATTGGAATGCAACCCTTGAATAGTCATGAGTGTTGAAGAAAGTGTAACTAGGTTCGGTCTTCATAATGACACAAGTCTATGATGTAAATAGTATCTAGAAAAATATTGTGTAAACTTGAATCATGGGTTTCATGATAAAAAATGTATTTATCTTTGTAGCTCTCATTATGAGCTCTAGGTGATAGGTTGTGTCATTAATGTTTACACCTTAAATTTACAAGAATGACTCCAAGATCAAGGTTAGAATCATGTGGCAAAAACTCCTTCAAAAGGAAGATCAAAAGAGCTACTAAATGATCCCTCCAAATGAATGCAAAAGAAATAATATATTTTTGGCATATATATATATATATATATATATAGAGAGAGAGAGAGAGAGAGAGAGAGAGAAAGAGAGAGAGAGAGAGAGAGATATGAATATTCACATTGGCTTCATATCATGTTCACGTCATCTTAAAGGTATGGCATGTCGGCTTAATGAATAGCCCTCATACGCTATAAATAGAGGCCTCCCCTCATCTAAAGTCAATCACAACAATGAATTTGATCTCCATGTTTAGGCGAAGAAGATTATTTAGAAGTGTGAGGTAAGGGTGAAGGGGTCGCAGAAAGGATAACCATAGAGATACTCTCTCACATGCGAATCTAGGGCATCTATCTATCTGCTCTGTTTGACAAGAAAAATTACTCGATCTTGAGTCTATCTGAATGGCCAAATTATTTGAGTAACAGTGATCGGATAAGCGAAGTTGTGGGATATATAGGAGAGCCCTAAATCCTCTGCATGAGCAAGGGTTCTGGTCATAGTTATTGTTTCATGATAGACCTATGCATTCCTCATGAAAGTAGATTGATGCAAGTTTGAAAGAACTCGGTTGTGTATCAAAGGAAAGACCCAAGCCATGCGAAGGGATAGAAGAGGCTTCAAGTATTTGTAAGCCCTCACGTTCTAAGGAGAAGTATCATCTTCAGAACTGCAGTAATAGCAGCAGAACATTCCAAGTCAAGAAGTCATATTGTCTTGAAGACAACAGTTTGATAAGTGGTCTCTTCCACGTAAGAGGAGATAGGAGGAAGAAGGAAAGGACAAGAGAGTTGAGCCTACCATCTACAGTCGTAGATCTGATTCATGTTGCAACTAATCAGAGGACAACAATAAGAGAAGATTCTAGCCTTGATCTTGCAGTCACTTGGTCTCAAGGGACTTTGTATTGGTCTTGGAAATTTTGTCAAGAGAAGAAACTATAAGAAGAAGTATCGTGGGTTTTCCTCTCAGGATTGGAGAGTTTTTTCCCTGGTTGTTGCCTATATCTTGTGTCTTTGTTCTTTTTGTTTATCATGCATGGTAGTTGGTTGATGAATTTGATAATCACTAACATATGAAATATCTTGTTTGAATAAATCTGAAGGAAAATTTACTTCACAAGCAGTTATCAATATAGAGAAATCATTAACTTCTCAAGCCCTCAAATTCCTCAACAAGGAGTTGATAGTGTATCTCACCTTGCTAGAAATAGCAAAAAGTAGACAAGAAGTTGGGTTGGCTCTCAAAGACAAACCTACACCCAACTTTCAAAAGGATGGATAAAGCTAAAATCCACATCTTTGTTTTCTTGTTCATTCTTCTTTCATGATCCATCATTATCCCATTCTGTTTTCTTGTTCATTCTACTGGTCCAAGTTTCATGATGAGAAAGCTTCTCAAGAGGGAAAGTGAACCCAAATGGTGGCTTAGATTAAAGTGAAAAAATGTTTGCAATGTTTATATAGCTCATCAGAGAATGATCAAATGTAGAATGTCAAACAAGAGAATGTTGCAGTGTTAATGAGAGAACATACTTATTAATAGATCTTGTGGACTAAAGTTTTTTCAAGATGATAATATTATATATGTGGTGCAATCTTTATTAATTATCCATAAAACTATAACATCAATATAAAGCCATTAACCATGTAATGTTCAAAACGAAAAAATGAAAGAAAATAACATAAATTCTGAAAATCATATGTTGGAAAGAGAGCAATATAGTACATATATTAGAAACCCATAGATCGAAAAGCATAGTACTGCTTGCAGAGAAAATAAAATCTTCTTTCATCTACAATTTTATCAAAGTCAAAAGAAGGAATCAAATTTGTTTCTCACATATGGAATTAAAAAACCATTCAAATACTTATCAATAGTAAATTTCAATCCATTTAGAGGATACCAATACATAAGATCACATGAAAAAGTGTGAAATTTGGCTAGCATACATATTGTCCAATATACAGTGATATAGTAATCTTAAATATATGAACTCAGAAATAAAAATATGATTATGCCATGTTTTCACACAAGTTATCTTAGCCATGGCAGGAGTATTTTGTTTTCAAGTGAATTTGATATCACATAAGGATAATGCTGCTAGAATGATGTATAATACAAACCATAGATCATGAGGTTGTGGTAGTTAAGGTGGCCAAAGCATCTAGATTCAAAGTTGAAATTTTATGCATTTTTCTAAAAATTATTCTAGTCTCTGTGAATTTACAGCTTTAGGGCTAATCTAAAATATAGTAAAATATTTCACTTGTAAACAACTCCAATCCACTAGGTAGTTAACAAGAAAAAATACCCAAACTTATGCCACAAATTTCAGCACTCTTAAGGCAATCTTCATGATGCATAAACAACAATTGAAAATCACTTAATGACAACAATAATAAAGCAGTGAATTTTTGCCTATTGTATTCAATATCAAAGTTGTTTTCAACAATTTCAGTCTAAACTTATCTCAAATGAACAAGACATATAAGTGTTGTAAATTACCAAACCATGAAGACAATGATAGCTGAAAATAAAATCTGCTACAAGACCATTTTGGACAACTAAACTTTATATATATATATATATGAAGTTCAAGTATATATTCCTAGCTTCAGATAAGTTGGTGCAACCCTCCAATCTCTCCACATTTTTTATGATAATATTTGTTGTGTAATAGAGTCCCTGGTCATGTGCAAGTTATCCTCTTTTGTTTTGAGCTACTTTCATCATGGGTGCCCATAATACTTCTTTTCAAGACTACAACAACCAGTTGGCTCTCTATTACAATCCCACAGTTTGAAGATGTTCCAGGCATAGTGTTGCACATAAGAGGATGTCGTAAAGAAGCCTGCACTCAATAAATGAGCACATAAAAATATTGAGAATAACATTATATAAATAATATATCTATATATTGTATTTATTTTTTATTTGATTTTTCAAAACTCAGAATTGGGTCTAGTGACATGGAAGTTGTGATGCCTAAGAAAAAAAATTGAATACACTCTCTGGAAAGTACTTACCTATTCTTTGTGCATACCTCATTGATTCCCGCTAGAGTTGAATCCCTTCCATGGATGATCAATCATTGTAGAAGATGATGCTTCTCTACTTGTTCTATAGTTACCTAGCAAAGTTTCATATGTTAGCGCAATGAAATTTGCTAGAGCATCAAGGTATATGTGCGCAAACAATGAAATAGAGTGTCAAATGTACCTGGCATGGCAGGTAAGGTTGGATGGCCTTGCATATCCCTTTGTTCTTGGTTTATCGCCATGGTTGTGGATTGTTGCATTGCTATAAAAATAAACATACCACATGTTAAAGAATGGTGATGATTAAGTACTCAAATCTAAAACCGTGACTCTATTCAACACATGAAACTAACCTGAAACCATAGACAAAGAATTATTTGATCGATGACGTCCTCGCTTATTGAAGTATTGAAACTCAAATAGTTCATATTCTAATGGATCAACATTTAAATCAATTTCCAAAATATTTGTTTTCTCCTTCTTTTCTTTTTAGGGCTAAGGAAACTCTTATTCCTCTTTAAAAATGAACCAAGAGAACCTAACCCAAGTGTGAAGTCAAAATCCATAATGTGCAAATTATTGGTTTCATCCAAAAAAAATTTAAGCATACCAGTCAACTGGTTTGTCTTCGTCAAAGTAGTAGGAAGGTTATCTAAAATGAGATTTACATGGCTAAACAACTCCTCCCTTGCCAAATGAAGTGCCTCAGCATCTGCATCAACAATATTTGTGGCCATAAGAGTAGCATTGACATCTACATCATGGTTTTGAGTCTCTATATTGATCTCAGGTGGGTCATTGCATATGTTATCCTCTACATGCTAATGAAATAATGGATTTAAATCATCTAAGTGGAAATAAAACTAATTAACCTTTATGGCATGCTTGCAGATGTTTCCATGGATAGACCATAGACATTCACATGTTATAAAATCTATACAATACCAGGTGACAAGGTATTGTTTACCTCAATCTGTTTGATTTCTCGCCCAGTAAGCACGGGTTATGCTCTCATGAGGACAAAAATCAGTATCCAGAATTTTTCTTGCTCGTTCCACTAATGATTCTAGATGCATTTCTCTCTTGTAGTTTTAGAAATCCTTTTTCTTTTAATATTTCCTTGAACTGATAACAAGGTTCAACCATTGTTAGTAGAATATGCAATAACCAATCCATCCTCCTGGCACATGTTTTCCTTCTATCGGATAGAAATGTTTTTTTAGGTAAAAATGGTATGACTCAACAACATTGTTGGTATCCTAATTTTCATGAGGAAACTCCCGACAACCTTTCACCCATATACCTAATTGAAACTAGAACCATGTCAGTCTCACTATATCACCTTTATAGAAGACAAAAATGCATATAATACGAAAAAATTGTTTACTTACGAATCTTATCTCTAGCAACCCAATTCTTATGGAAATAGTCTAAGAACTTCTCTTTATCTGCAAATTTGATAAGAAAAATTGATTGATTTCATCTTCCACTTCATAATTGAGAGTGTGTTTCATAATGAAACCTTACTCACTAAACATATCATTGGATTTTATAGAACTAGTGGCCAACGATTACAGTTTTTACCCAAGCCCTCTGTACACGCCAAACACATAAGATCACATCACAACCTATGATCCTCCTGCCATATTCAATGAATTTTAGTGTGTTATTTTAGAAAAAATGCAAGTTTGGTTATATCATGACAATGTTAAAGTTACTTCAAGGCAGTGATTTTAGCCAATGCACCATCAACCATGAAAGCAGTGACTTTCCAATCAGGATAGGTTTGGAAACACTTGTGTATGAGCTACTCCAACCATATTGCAATATCATCTAATGTGTTTTGTGATGCCACGACCCATGCAATTGACACCCCGCTTTGTTTTTCATCAAATGCCATGAGTGTATACAAATGATACTGTCATATTCAACATTATATAAAGTCAAATACAAGTTATTAATCATATCGAATGTCTGCAACTTAAATCAGTATATTCAATCAATCATTGGCATCTGACTTACCCCATATTTATTTGTATTAATGGTTGAATCCATGGCTATTAAACTATTATGCTATAGCTTGATCATTGTCTCCATCATCCACTTTGCTTGAATCGCTATTATAAAAGGGACCTTCACACCATTGGGCTTTTGGTAAAAGAAAAAAATTTCCCAGTGATTTTGATACCAAAGGTTTACACTCATTTCATCCTTTTTGTGAAGTTGATAATTTCCCTTCACCAACCTATTATAGATATTGACAATATTTTTCTTGCATAAGAATAAATCTCTATCCCGAGCAACCGTATCCATGTCAACATGTCTCTTAATGTGGGTTCTATACACTATATCAACATGCACTCCCAAAAATAAACAACTCTCTACATATGCAAAAACATCCCTTGAAATCTTTGGCCTATGCAAGGTTCTGGTCTCACCTCAAGTGTCACATTAGCCATGACAAGCCCAACCTTCCCCATCTTCATGTTCATACATACTGAAAGTAAGTATTTCTCTATCAGGAATTTCATTCATAACTTTCACAATAAAATGGAATTGGAAACCCCTCTTCTGCACAAATGAGGTCCTTCGTTTAGCTGGAGGATCTCCTCTTTTGTCCTTTGGGCCAAATGAACAATGATAACTACACCAAAAATTTTAAATGTTAGTACATACAAAGAAAGATAAACGTGGTTTCAAAGGATCTAAATAATGCATTTTTTAAATACTCACATTTCATATTACAATGCAATGGTAGCTCTTTGTTTTGGTTCTTTGTTTGTTTTTCGTATGAATTTACATGGAGCAATAGGATTTTCTTCCTCTCCTTTGATAAAGTCAAAAACTCGTCCTAATGGGATTAAGGCAACTCGATCAATACTATTGTTTTTTCGATTTATTTCCGTCCAAACCAAGTCTTTACTAGAGAAGGTCATTTTTCCTTTGAGGTCTTGCACCTCAAGATCCATGATATGTTTCCATTTGGTTCCCTTGCCGATTTTGAACTGATCTGGTCAAACAATATGCAAGAACATCAAAGAAATAGCCTATATAGAAACATGTTAGAAGCAAAGCTATCCGTTCTAAAGAAAAACGACAAAAGCAAATAGATAGAAAATGATACACTAAGATCAATCCTTCCTTAGCTAGCTTATTTATTTTGGACTGGCTATAGCAAATAAAACTTCAAGGTTTGACATGACATGGGAAGTCTCACATATTATACCCAAATCAAGTAGCAATGGTAGCAGAAGCTAGCAAGAGCAGTAGTGGCTACTTTTGTTGTTCACATCCAATAAGTTTAACAGTCTTTATGGGGGAAGAGGTATGCAAGTTGAAAATTTTATTATTATGGATGGTCTACCCTGAGCATAAAGATCGTGCAGTATGAATAGAGATATATAGACCTAAAGCTGAACTTTCAAGCTTAGCAAGTTATCTAGCATATATATAAATATAAAACCTCTTTTATGCTTTTTCTCAGGGTTTGCCTTCTTTTCTTGGGTTTTGATTTAAAGGGGTTGTTTATAGCAAAGTTTGTTGTGAGAACTTGGCTTTGGATTAAATAATTTGTGGAGTGTCAACAGAAATAGAGCAGTTTATTATCCAACATGATATTTTAATTACTCAGATTGCATACTGACAAAAAAAATGTGTAAATGTTGAGTACCACATAATTCCTAGCGGCACTAGTAGAAGCAGGAAAAGATTATAAAATACTCTTGCTTCTTAACCTTACATACCTCATACAAAAAATGAAAAACAACTTTCTAAATTCAGATAAAGAAGCAATCTCTAAGGATCTGCTCCTCTCCCTCTACTTAGAGCCCTATTTGTGCCACTCTTTAATAACAAGTGAGGCATTAATTATGTGGAATGTAGTTCAGTACTCAAGCTAAAAAAACATTGTGGACAGTTAGAGCTCCTTACAATTTAAAGAATTTCGCCTGGTTAATAATATACAAGGTCATTCAGTCAAAGAGACTGGCAAAAACTAGAGTCATGAAGCCTTCTCATCCTCACTGAGAGAAGAAACAATCTGTTAATCTCTTTTGGGAGTGTGGGGTGGAAAAAAATTAACACCTACCAGATCCATTGGAAAGTTGTACTATATGATGACTACATGTTATGAAACCAGCTCACAAAAAGACAGAAAAGAAAGATCAACACCTTAGATATAGCTGTAAAATAACCCAATCGGCTACATCAAAACTTCTTTCACTGTGATGTTGATATGCCTGTTGTTTCATTCGATTTTGCATCAAAGTGGTGTTATCCTTTAAAAGTTGGAGAACTTGTTGTTGATGCTCAATGTGATATTTTACTGCTTGAATCTTTTTATTCTTGATATGTCCTTCTATCTTGAGAGTTTGAGGGGTGTTAATTTCTTCCAATGCATTGCAATATATGGTCGGATTCATTTCTTGATGCTCGATGTGATCTTTCACTTCTTGAACATTTTTCTTATTGATATGTCCTTCTATATTGATAGTTTGAGGAGTGGTAATTCCATTCAATGCATTACAAGATATTGTCGGATTCATTTCTTCTTTCTCTATGTGATCTTTCACTTCTTGAACTTTTTTCTTCTTGATATGTCCTTCTATCTTGAGAGTTTGAGGAGTGGTAATTCTTGTCAATGCTTTACAAGATAAGGTCTAATTCATTTCTTCTTTCTCTAGGGTTGGTTCCTAGTTTATATCCTCTTCTTTTGATGTTTTTTTATCCTTTTCTTCCTCCTCTTCATAATCTATGTAAAATAATTTCTTCTCAGCACATTTATGACCTTTAGTGTATTTGTTATCACAATTGTAACAAAGCCTTTTTTCTCTTTTTTCTTCCATTTTTTGTGGTGTCAACCTTGTAGGTTGTGGAAGGCTAGGAGAAACAACACTTCCATCTTTATAGTTGTGAGGGGTAGACTTCCTTGATGCCATAATTTTTCTTTCCACTTTTCTTGACAACCTGAATGCCTTCTCCAATGAATCAGGTTCCCAAAGATGAACCTCATGTTGAATGTTATCCTTTAAAGTCACTATGGAGACATCAATCCTCTGCTTCTCTAGAATATCATTTTCCCTTCAATTTTTGAAAGTCATCAATATGCTCTTCCATTGAACACTTTTGTTTGAGATTTATCAATTCGCTAAAGAAGGTGTTGTTCTTTGTATCTTCATAATGTGTTATCATTTCCTCCGTGAAAATTGACCACATAAAAAGTGGTTTACAAGAACAAATCCCTTTATACCATAAAAATTGATCTGGTTCTAAATATGAAGATGCAATACGTACCTTTTGTAACAGTTTCACCTCATGTAGATCAAAATATTTCTTCATCTATAGTATCCAATTTACCGGATTCTTGCCATCAAACTTCCTCATATCGCTTTTTCTTGATTTTAGGAGCTCGATCTTGAAACCATTGTAACTCTGTAATTTCAGATCTCCGAGTTCTGAAATTGTGTCTTTTAGTAGCCCTCTGAGTCCTCTTTATAACCCCACAAGTCTGATCAAGATTGGATTCTGCAAGGAAGAGTTATGTCAAATCTCCCACGATGACCTGATTATAGACTGGTTTAGTAGAGTGAACTTGTATGAAGTGCCACGTGTCTCAGTTTCAACCTTAGGACCTAAAACTAATACACAGAAAAATACAGTCCTTCCTATTTCTCCAACTTCTTACGAAATTTCAATTTTATGCTCAAAGAGAAAGTTATGACGATTGTCCCAAGGTCACCTGTTTAGGATGTAATTCAGGAGCCTACAGAAACCCTAAATTTCTTGGACTGTATCTCCAAAAATATAATGAAAAAAGATCTGAAATTCAGGCCCGAGCTTCACCAAAATTTTGGCTCAAATGGGTTTTAATTTCAGAGTCTGAAACTTCGCATAAAAACAAGTATAGCGAAAATTCCACGATGACATGTTTGAGATGGAATTCTGGAGTTTTCAAAAACCCTAACTTCCTCAGATCATATCTCCGAAAATATAGCGAGAGAAGATCTGAAATTTGGACTCAAGGTTCAGAACGATTTCGGATCAAATGGGTTTTTGTTTTAGCTTCTGAAACTTCGTAGCGAAAAAATTATAGTGAAAATTCAACGATGACCTGTTTGGAGCAGTGAAACCCTAGGATTTAAAGCTCTGATACCAAATGTTATGAAACCAGCTCACAAAAAAATAGAAAAGATAGATAAATGCCTTCAAAATAAGCCTATTTGAGGGGGCAACCTCCTTTACATTATACAAATGAACAATTCTTAGATGATACAAATGACAAGACCTCCTTTCTATATATAGGAGTCTAAGGGGTCATAATATAATCAAAGCCGACATAACAATAATAATGTAAGGGCACAACAATAACAATAGTGGGCTTCTATGGGGCACAATAATAACAATATGGGTACTACATGGGCACAACAATATAATAAGGGGTATGCACTAATAATAATAAGGGGCTACACTGGTAGTATAGGGACCTAACATTGCACCTTTGAAATCAAAAGTCACTTTATTGGAAATATGACATTGCATCAGGGTGGAGACCTTGTTTTCTCTTTGAAAAGTGAGGTACACATCAGAGCCCCTTCATTTTATTTAATGACTTATTAAAAAAAATCCCATAGTTAAGACTAATTCCAAGAGTTTCAAGAAAGTTGCAGAAGGTCTAGATCTTGCATTGCAACCAAGCCTCCTTTCAATCAACTAAATCCTGAATTGTTGCAATGTTTTTTTTTTTTTTTTTTTTTTTTTTTTTTGGTATGGAGCAGACCCATATCAAGGAGACTTCCCTGAAGTCATAAAAGAGTTCCTAGAACAAGGGGTAGCTAGGTGCATTGCATTCAATAGCAAGGGCACACTTCTCGTTGGTTAGTACTCATTGCCCCCCTCTCTCTATAAATTTGCTTGTGGGGGTTTGATGTTTAGTTTTTCTTTCTACCCATTCAAATATTTGTGCCAAAATTGCATAGAGTTGGAGATATATTCAGATTATGTTTCATGAATCAGGTTTCCTCATAAATATTAGAAAATTTATGGGCAGTAGTCATCTGTTAAACCTGGCAGAACTAATACAAAGGTGCATGGAAGCATAACTTTGTCCTCAAAAAAACATGTTAAAGGGTTATGGAAAATTATCACATGTTAAAGGGTTATGGAAAATTATCACATATTAAATTTGAATATTTCAATGCCTTTCAAGGGTCATTCTCTGTCATAAAAAGGCTGTAAATATTTTATCTTTCAAATAAAATTCATTTTACAATTTTCTTGTCATAAAAGGGTCCCTTTCAATCTTACAAATGACTGGGTCACATTAAAATGTCTCTTCACAAGGAAGGCCCCACCATCCAATTTTGATGCCTAGTTAGAGTGAAAAGAAAACATGTGCCTGTTTACTATGGGAAATGTACTTTTATTTTATTCTCGGAAAATGGAAAATACCAGTGTTATAGCTTAAATGAAGTATAGTTTAAACTACGTTGTTGATAGTTTTGGTTTGAATTTTGGATGTAGATAAAAGGCATGATAGTGGCGATGGTAGGAGATGGCATAAATGACTCTCCAGCTCTCGTGGCAACAGATGTGGACATGGAAATTTGTGCAGGCACAGATGTTGCCCTTGAAGCTGCAGATATTGTTCTTATGAAAATCAATCTCAAAGATGTGATCACTACAATAGACTTATCAAAGAAAAATCTTGCTCGCATCCATCTTAACTATGTTTGGGCCTTAGGCTACAATGTTCTGGGAATTCCTGTAGCTGCAGGTATACTGTTTCCTTTTACTGGCATTTGTCTTCCACCTTGGCTTGCAGGTGCATGCATGGTTGCATCTTCACTAAGTGTTGTATGCTCTTCTCTTCTTCTTTAATCGTACAAAAGGCCCAAGCAAATCAGATCTCTACACATAGAGATTGTACCACACAATTACTATTCACCATGAAAACTTTATGACCAAATGTCCCAAAGTGTTAGACTTGGAAACTTAGGATGGCCATTTAGGTTTTGATAGCAATCCTCAAAATTCTCAATATGTGATGTTTTTTTTATTTGTTCCACAAACATGCCTATTGGTTGTGGAAAGATTGAAAGAGTTCTATTTGATATCAAACTAACCTTACCTGGAGATATTAGTTCTGTGAATCAGCTAAGTGTAAACTGATGTTCACAAACTAAAACTAGATGCATATTAGTGGTTTGGATGGTTTGAGATGTACACAAAAGCCACTGCAAGAACATTTTGAACGTTACTCCCATATTACAATTGTTTAAATCTTGAGTTGCTATGAGCTTGTTAAAAAGTTAATGGTAATAGTAGTCAGGCATATTTATGATCGATTAGTTTTCAATTCAGTAATAATCCCACAATTGTATTATCAACTAATATTGTGGAGATCACTCATATTGAATCTTTTCCTTAAAATGGTATGTCTTTTTCTTAAAATCTGTCAGATACAAAATGTCACAAAACAAAATCATATACTCCTTTAGATTGAGTCATTTAATAGGATAGTCCATCACAGTTTAGGAGATTTTGATTTATTCCGACACATTATCTTCTTATATAGGCAGTGGCATTGATCACATGACACAAACTGGTCAAATTCCATCAAGGAAATAAGTAATTAAATGCTCTACATGTGGTCATCTTTACACTTAATTGTTGGATGTAAAATAGTTTTTCAAAGTTTACCAAACATTCTGTGTATTTTATTAGATCCAGATTCTTGCCACCTTCTTTGTGCCAGATTAAGTTGTACTTGGTAAGTTGCACGCACTACCAAGATTTAGGCTAGATATCTAGATTAACCACTTTCAGCTTGTGTAAGATCTATATATCTGGGCTTTCACTTTCACTTTCCAGACAAGAAGTTGGCCTTGAACCACCTGTGATTTCTCTACAGCTTTAGTCAAGACTCAAGATAGATTTTCATGATTGACAGAACAAGCATCAAGAGCAGGTCAGGGAAAATAATTTTTGTTTACCCTTTTGGATTTATATTTTATCCAGGCTTATTAGTATTCACTAGCAATATCACCTTGGATGTTGCTTGCATCAACATTTCCCACAACCAAGGGTTGATTAAGGTTCCAAGTTTTGGTTTGTAGCTTGTTCTTTAACCAATGGATGACAGTTTGTCATCATATTATGTATAAAGGACAAACCCACCTTAATGAAATCTTCTGTATTAGATAGGGATTGAAGACTCAATGCAGATCATGGCATGTAAATGTCAATTCTTATCATTGTTTTTATTTGGTCTGTGCATTTTAACTTAATCATTTGGATACTAAAAAGCTACACCCATGTTATGCTCCAGCAACACAGACTCCAGGAGGACCAAGCAAGAAGGTGAAATCGCTAGTGTGTGAAGTAGGATAAAGACAAAATATACAGAGGAGCCCATAGTCAGGCTGTCTTAGGCTCCTCAATGAGCTTGGTTACTGGTTCTATGGAGCCAGCTCTAGATAGTGTAGATACACAGCATATCCATGGATTGAATCATGATTCCACTTTCGATTGACCTGCAGACTATGACCCACTAAAGTATTTGAGATGAAATTGTTTCTTTTGGTCAAAATTGGGCTCCAACTGCAGCAAGATGTACTTTGTGCTTTGGTCAATGAGAGGCCTGGATGAGTCAATTAGTTGGTAAGGATTATGAGAAAATTAACTTATACAAAGCCCTCCAATACAGTCCTTGATAAAGGTCAAATGTTAGCCAAATAGATTGGGAACTTTAGCCAAAGAACATATAAAAGTGGAATCTGAACTACTCATTTCTCCTTTTTAATGTTGTTTGTTTCAACAGGTTTGTGTTTGTCTCATGGGGTTTGTAGGTAAAGAGATAACCCTATGAAATTGTTTCTAAACTTTTCCTTGTGAAGTCTCTTTGGCTCAATAATGTTCTCCTCCGATCTTGCATTTGGGTTTGCCTGTGCATTTCGATGGTGGAATTATCTAGAAGTGACCGCACTAGAATGCACTTCAATATTCAAAATGTGAAACCCTACTCACTGTAATTATTGGGATTTTTAGCCCAATATATGGGCTTTGTGTGTGCAAAGACAGAATTGGGCACAACGGAATCCACTTCTATATTCCTACCATGTTCGTTGTAAAAGGGCGAGTATGCTCAACTGAAGAGCTGGATCGATGATCTACTTAGCGGGACAGGATCGGTTGAGCGCCAAGACAAGGTCTCTCGTTTTGCAGAGGGGCACCTCTTGCTATGTGGTCTCTCGTTTGGCAGGGGGAGCACATCTTGCTGTGTAGTCTCTCGTTTTGTTTTGCAGGGGAGGAATGTTTCGTTTTGCAGGGGAGCAATGAGCAGAAGAGGAACTGCGCAGTTTTGCTTTCGTTAGTTTATGAATTGAATTAACTCTCATGCTCTCAACTGTGTATGCATCAAAAGCCTACCCAGGAAAGAAAGAAAAGCTGTTTTGTGGCTTTATAACATTATTTTCATTCCATGTGCAACGCCGTGATTCAAATATATTGACTCTCATGCTCTCAAGTGTGTATGCTAGTCTGAAGAAGACATCAAAAGCCTATGAAGCCATCAAAAGCCTGCCGAGGATCCAGATGGATTGGATGCAACAATTAATACCTTCATGGGTGCATAGCGAGCGGGTTACTTAGAGGATTCATTCGCCGCCTATTTAACAGGTATTTCTTACTTCTGGCTGCTTGTTTTTTCTGAGCAGTGATATACTCCTCTCTTCAGCAAGTTTATGTAACAATCACATTTAAATTATGTTTGTATCAATAAGATTTATATTTCTCCCGTATGTCATTCCTTTTTTATTTATCTGATTTGATTTGGTATTCCATACATCATTTTCTGTATTTACATTTTTGTGTTCTCAGTATTATCCCCCTTCCCTATGTCATGCATATATATATGGTCTGTCTGAAAAATGAAATCGATGATATATATAGGGTCCGATACTCTTTATTCTCAAAGAGAAGAGATCATGATTAAATTAGTGTAATCATAGGAGTTAAACAGGAGTGCAAACTTGATCACTCAAAGATTTGGACACCGTTGAAATCTCTCTGTAGGATATATTGATTTTTAAGGGTTTCAGATGTTGCAATTTCCAGAGACTAAAGTCTATATTTAAATTAAGGTAAGCGTCCTAATTGCGGTATCTGAGAAGGTGAAGGATACTGACGATCAGAGTTTGGATTAAATTAAGTCAAACCTGGAGTGTAAACTTTATCAGTGCAAGATTTGGACACTGTTGAAATCTCTCTATAGGATATATTGATTTTAAGGGTTTCAGATCTTGCAATTTCAATAGAGCAAAATTTAATAGTAAGTGCAAACTGTGAAATCCCTAAAAGTAATTTTGGCGTGACTGAGGTACCTGAGAAGGGGTAGGATACATACATCCAGAGTTAAATGGAGATCTCTGATCATGGGACCGTGAAAATCCCTCAATAAAACCGGGGCCGAGCTCCCTTCCGTGTTTCGATTAGCAACAAAACCAATGTCGTGGGTTCGATTCCCACTAGGGTGCCTTTTTTTATAACCTCATATGGTTTTTGATAACAGGGCAGTTTTCCTTGACATTAAATGACCTAGTATTGGTCTCTTCGACTGTATTTTATTTTTAATAGCTTAAATAGTCTGTTTAGGGGATGCCTCTCAAACAGGTGTATAGAACATTTTTTATTCTACTGTGGAGATGTTATTTTCTTCTCAGTGCCTATGCGAGCGTTTGTGGACCTGTCGTCATGTTTCCGTGAAAAACCATCTTGAAAACCGAGACTGAGCTCCTTTTCTGATCAGTCAGGGAAGTAACGTCAAGGATTTCATTCCCAAAAATGTTGTTGGAGGACGGTCCAGTTGAGGCATTAACGGGTTTGGTAGAGAATATCAAGGCAGAGTCTGGGTTTCATTCGAGTCATTTTTGAATCGCAAAAAAACCTGACTCCGAAACCCATCGATAATTTTGGCGACAATGAAATGTCCGTCCAAACAGCAAAAAAAGCCCAAACTCCCAAACCCATCGCTAATTTTGGCGACAATGAAATGTCCGTCCAAAGAGCAAAATCAATCATAAGTCGCCAAGCAACCAATCTATAACTCTGTGTTGTGATCGTGACAGGCTCCTTCTGGAAAGCGGAACTGAGTTCCCAAAGCATGTTGTGGGTTCGTTCCCATGACGGCTTTCAGTAACTACAAACACTAATGCTAAATGAAAATACATTCATATGTTTAATACATTCATATTTTTTTTATTTGTTTTCTATATAAAATTTCAATTATTTTTTATATAAAATTTAAATTTCAATTATTTTTTATATAAATTTGTCAACTTATGGTTATTTTATTAATTAAATAGTGAATTTATAAAATTAATATTGTTTATTTCTCATAAAAAAAATTCATCATACATCTTATATTATATAAAAATACATTTTAATTGGTTAAAGCTCTCACAACATTTTTATCTTCTTGAAGATTGAATTCACATTTTCATAAAATTTCTCAAGAATTTTTCACTTCATTAAATTTATTTTGATGTCCCAAATTTGTTAATTCTGTGTGGTTAAATACAATTTTTTAAATATAACTGGATAAATATATTATTATTTTACTTAATTGACTGTAATACAAATTATATTTAACCTTTATAATATTTGACTTATAATCCAATAATTCCTCCTATAAAAAGGCTCTCATGCACTAGTTTACTTACGATGCTTTTTTTGGTAGTTGATGATAGATGGAAACACCATCCAAAATATTTTTTTTGTTTTTCCTCACAATACTCTTTTTAATCCCTGATGATGGATAAAGTCACCATCCCAAGTATTAAACAAAACAATTATATAAATTTAAAAATATTAAAAAAATAATTAAATAATCAATAAAATAAACTAACCAAACTAAATGGATTGATGTTTTCATGATAATTAAATAAGGAATGGAATGGAATAACCAAACGAACTGGACTGATGTTTTTCTGGATCAACAACGTCGAGTTTAGTTTTATTTTGGAGGATTCTTCTTCACATTAGAATTTGAATTTTATTTTATTTTAGGTTGATTCTTATTTTTATTGACGTATGTTACATGGACAAATACGAAATTTTATTTTATTTTATGTTGATTCTTATTTTTATTGACGTATGTTACATGGACAAATACCACCTTTAAAAGATTTAGTTATGCAATCTTTTTAAAGGATTTAGGTATACCATTTTTTAATCTTCATAAATTCTTGTTTTTTTGTTTTCTATAGGTTTCATTATAGTATTTTTTAATGTATTATCTTTGGTTTTCTATAAAAAAATTTAAAGGATTTAGGTATACCATTTTTTAATCTTCATACATTCCTTTTTTTTTTTTTTCTATAGGTTTCGTTATAGTATTTTTTAATGCATTATCTTTGGTTTTCTATAACTTTTTTTAAGGATTTAGGTATACCATTTTTTAATCTTCATAAATTCTTGCTTTTTGTTTTCTATATAGTATTTTTAAATGGATTATCTTTGGTTTTCTATAACTTAGGACATAGTGGTATTAATTTTTTTTTAATTTTCCAGAGCATAGTTTATATAACCATCGTCAAAGTTCTGCATTGCTTTGTGTGTTAATAAATTTGTATCCAACAATATTTTTCGTTCTTTAATTTTTTCATTTGAGACTTATTCTTGGAGATATGTCCCTCCATATTTTTGGATTATATTTTTACGTTATCTTAAGTGTAGATACACAGTATTGTAATATTGTAATAATAGAGACATATAAGATCTTATTTATTGACTCACTTTCTATATTTTTTCAAAGCTAGAGACAATGTAGAATCTAGAGTCTGATTTTATAGTGTAACCATTATGAACACAGAATTTGAAAACAATCAAAGATTTTTCCATCATCTTGATATATTTATAGGGATTCAAGTGGTTATCGTTAAGGTAGGGTTTAGAGTTTGAATTTTATAATTTTCATATATAAGAGTTATTTTAATAAATTTATATTATTGATATTTTTATTAAATTTTTACTTTTAAAAGAGTGTTTCTTTACTTTGTGGACACACTCTTTACTTTGTGGATAGGATAGTTTGTATATTATTTTAATGAAAATGAATCAATTAGGAAAAAGATATATTGATTATTTATTTGAGAAAATATGATATTCGATATTTGCATTTTTGAAATCATATACATGATATAGATATTTATTCAATGTTTGTAAGGATTATCAATTCAATATATGATGGTTTTGTGAAATGTTAGAATTAATGTAAATATTGATAAAAATAATATGGTAATTTGGAGAGATGATGCAAGGTATTTTAACAATGAGTTTGAATATGGTGTAAAAAGATGAAATGTAAGAAAATGAATTAGATTTCTAAATATATAATTTTATTTATAACAATTGTTTATGCCTTTATGAAATTAAAATTTCTAACAATGGTATATTATTTTTCATACAAAATATAATGTAATTTTTATGTTAGTGCTAACTTTGACAACCTAAACAACGGAAATTCTCTTAAAAAAAAATGTAAAATTATGTGCACATTATTCATGTGCACAACTATTTTTCCAAATTTATATATATATATATAAGAAAGTCATTATTATAATGCATTTTCTTAGTGCTAAATAAAAGGATATTAACATTATCAAACATCTTTTTTAATTAATTTTTATTTTATATTGTATATGTATCATTTCTTATTTTTATTTTTAAATGGCTAAGGCTAAACAATTTATAATAGAAATAAAAGAGATATATTTTGAAGAAAAAATATATTGAAAGTAGTAAACATTATTTATATTTATTTTTTTAATTATACATTTGGAATATATAGAGCGAACTTTATATTTGTATCTATTTTTAGCAACAATATACTTTTCTAGTCTATAGAAAAATAACATTAAAAAATAGAGATATTGAGATGCATTATGAAAAATAGAATATTTAATTATCTATAGAAAAAACCATCAAGAAAGAGAGGAAGGGGGGTGGGAAGGGCGGGCAAGGGGGGGGGGAGAGGAAGGGGGGTGGGAAGGGAGGGCAAGGGAGGGGGGGAGGGGCACGCAAGGATAGGGAAATAGGGGAGGGAGAGAGAGTAGTTTGAGGGTAGGGTGAGGAGGGGGGATGCGGTGAAAGAGGGGAGAGAGGGGTAGGGTGAGAGTGAGATAGAGGGGGGGGGCAAGAGTGAGAGACAGTGGGAGGGCAAGATAAAAAGAGAGAGAGAGGTGGGGGGAGTGAGAGAGGGGGAAGAGA
>CM062817.1:1249792984-1249937984 GCA_031772625.1 Pinus tabuliformis | reverse complement strand
TGGGGGAGAGAGTGAGACAGAGAGAGGAGCAAGGGGAATATAGAGATATCGAGATAGAGAGAAAGATGGAGAGAGGATGGGAGAGAGAGAAGTTGGGGGAGAGAGTGAGACAAAGAGAGCAGGGGGGAGGGACGGAAGAGAGAGGGAGAGAGAGAGAAATAAAGAGATAGAGGGAGAAAGAGAGAGGGTGGGAGAGAGAGAAGGGGGAGGAGCAGGGGGAAATATAGATATAGAGAGAAAGATGGAGAGAGTGAGAGGGAGAGAATATGGGGGAGAGAGTGAGACAGAGAGGGGGGGGGAGAGAGAGAGAGAGAGAGGGTGGGAGAGGGAGAGGGAGTGAGGGTGGCAGAGAGAGAGAGAGAGAGAGGGGGTGGGAGAGAGAGAGAGAGAAGAGGGGGAAAGAGAGAGAGAGAGAGAGAAGAGGGGGAAAGAGAGAGAGAGAGAGAAGAGGGTGGGAGAGAGAGAGAAGGAGAAGTCTTCAAAGTTCTGTAGACATAATTAGGAACACTAGGCAAGAAGTTAATACATCCCATATATAAACTTCAGATAAAAGCTTGTGTTACAAAACTTGAAAATGTGTATCTTATATATACAATATGGTACATGGAACCACACATCCTTGCAGCTTACGCATAATAGTTCTTTAGGTTAATCCCCTTGTGGGACACAGGCCAAGGACTCCTTTGGTAGCTAAAACTCATGGCTTCAAAAGGCTTCTCCTACAAAGGCAACTCAACTTCCAAGAAATCATGAGAAATAGAAGGATCAAAAAAGGGAAGTAAGGGGTCCCATGACCCCATAGGATAAATCAATCGATCAACTATTGGGATGAAGTCTAGAGAAGGAAAATAATAATTTAAATGATCCTTCTCAAAAAAAAAATAGCATTGAGGATATAATTCCACATATTTCACACATGGTGAGGCAAAGTCTACCTGAACACTTGGAACATACTAAGGGGTATTTTGAATAATTTCAAATTAGGATGGTGATTATCAGATGTAATTTGATCAATAGTGACAATACTTCCGTTGTGGGGAAAATATAGCACTCAAAAGAGTGAAGACACAACAACATTCATAGCATAGACATAATCACTCCCAAGTAGCATATTAAATTCTAAAGGGTGACCAACCACCGCCATATTGATTAAGACAGCCTTCCCACCTAAAGTAATAGGAATTTGAGGAAGAACACCCATAGACTCATCAGGTCTTCTATCATAGGCTAACAATTGGCTATTAGGTGCCAACAACTTTGGAGAACCCAAAGGTTTCCAAGCTGAGGAGGATATAATACTTGGAGAGGATCCTTCATCTGCCATACATCGATAGAAATTTATGGAATTAACTATAACCCTTGTTTGGAAAGGTGCATCAAAAGGAAGACAAGGCTCAACAATATTATCCCAATCAAAGGAAGCACTCCTAGAACTAGGAGGGGGTACACTCGAAGAGACTGGCATCTAGACTACAAGAATTTGAACTAGAAATCAAGAAGACTTTGTTGTTAACCACTTCACCACCCAAAAGAGGAGTGGGATCGACCAAAGATTTCACTAGCTCAACAAATTCATCAACCAAATTCATCAATGAATGGCTGAGTAGATTGTTGAGAAACCATAATAGATTCAAGAGTAGAAGAACCTTCAGACTCAGAACACAACCTTTGTACCACTAAAAGATTAGGGCACGAACGAGTAAGATGATCTCCCTTACATATTTTTCAAGGGAACTTAGGCTTAAATCTTCTATGCCTAGCTTTTTGATCAACCTCAATGCCCCCACAACATGACTAGTGGTGGTTGGTGGAGGGTCTCCAACATGACTTGTTGAGGCTAGTGACTCTTTCCCAAGATAGATAGGACTTGTGCCCCAAACCCAACTCACAGAAGCGGTTGATTAATCAATAACATGACTCATAGAGGTAGGTGATCCATTGCTAGTATGACTTGCAGTGACTAGACTTATGCTCCTAGCATGACTTGCAGTGGCTGAAGGCTCATCTCTAATATGACTAGAAAAGGTCGGTGATGATTCATGGAGAGAAGTATTCTTCTTTTATTCCTCCTCCTTATCTTCTTTTTAGATTTCTTATTACAAGAGGGAGGAGAAAGAGGAAGCCTAGATTTCTTTGGTGAAGAATACGAACAATTAACACCCCTTTGATGCCCTTGAAATAAAGCATCTGAGAAGCTTGAAGAACATTTGGAATATTTTGAGTGGACCATAACCAAATTGGTAGTCCAACATTCAATCCAGAAATATTCAAAGTGGCCATAAAGGGGGTACCAACATTTCCAAATAAAGGAAAAGCACAAAGATACCATTTTGGATGGGTCCCTTGGTTAGAATCCACATGAACATTGGCCATACCTAACTTATACGCAAATCCTTCCCTTACGAGTTTGTTCAAATGAATTTTCAAGGAAGAGAGATGCACAATCAAACCTTTTTCGGAGGCAAATCCATAATTTTAAGAGAAATATCAAAATCATTTCAAGACCAGTGAAGTGGTTGGTCAGTCACTCATAATCAGAGGTCCAAAAGTGACAAGACAAAATCCACCTAAAGCCAACTAAATACAAAGAGCAAAGAGAACTCCACTATAAAGTCCTAAATATGAAACCAAGCAAGAAACTTACAAGTATTTCCACTCCGGGTGATTAGGACCAGACACAAAAATAAAAGAAAGCAAAGAGAAGGACCTCTTGAAGGTAGTTTGGGATGATGAGGGCCCAAGCCTACTAGCAAAGGTATCAGAAGCAGTTACGTTGACCTCCAGACAATAGCCTTTCACGATGCAAGTACCCAAGCTTCGTAAGGGCACCCATATAAGTTACAACACTAATTAATCATGCAATGTAGTTATTGATGATAAAATTAATGCAACCATAATGGTTATTACGAGGCACAATGGCACAAATAAAATGCATTTACTTAATTAAAATCATGTTAAACAATGATTAAATGTTGTTTTGAGAATGCATAGAGAAATAATTTTATGGAGACAAGTAAAAGTGACTTCTTAATAGACATTTTATCAATGTTGCAACAATTGACACACCTATAGCACTAATGTGGCACAAAAAAAATTTAAAAAAATAATAACATATGCATCTAACTTACTATACGTTTGTAATATAAGTTGAATAGGAGGTTCCTTAATTTCATTTTTACATGAGACTTTGGGGCAGATGCTTTTGAAGTTTAAAGGTATTTTAAGGAAACATAAGAGGAACAAGCAAGGGAGATATGTGGGGTGTCGATATTTGATTCTCAATTTTTTTTCCTTTTTTTATTTAAAGTTAGTTTTTGGAGATAATATATGGGTTTTTCTTCATTTTCCTCTAATTTTTTTTAAAATTTGCATATTTAAAACAAAATGACATTTCTTTGAAATGTGATATGGAATTGGGTTTTCTTTCCTCTTTTCCTTCCTCATATTCTCCTCCTATACTCTCCTTCCTCTTTCTCTCTTCCAATCCCTCCTCTCCTTCTTTTCCTTTTCTCCTTCTTCATCTCCTCCTATCATTTACTCTCTTTACATGTGCTATATTCCCCTCCCTCCCTGAGGTGTCATAACTCATTTCATATGACACTTTTTTATATGACATTTTTTCATTAATGGATTTAATTAAAATGGAGAAAAAGACATAACTACTTTGGAAAAAATTCTCATCCTTTCATTTGTGTATACTGCTAAGAATATTCTAGAATATTCTATGGAGATTAAATCTCTACTACCCCCCTAATAATTATTGATAATTAAATTAAAATTTTAGAAGCTCTATTCCAAAATAGACATGCATATTGCCATAATTTATTATAATTCAACAATTCACTATTTATCCCATGTACTATTTCTAGATAAGACCAATTCCAAGGAAATGGTATGCCCGAACTTTATTCTTTCCATTTTTTATTCCGCCAATGAAATATATTATGATATGGAAGTGGTTAATTATTTTCATCAATTGTTGTAAAAATATTTATGCATGATTTACTTACCTAAATAAGTGGTTTCATCCATTTAAGTATTCATTGATCTCTAGAGCCACCAGTTCAAAGACTTGGAAACAACTACCCAAGAGATAACTAACCCATGGTCCATCATGGCAATAAAAGCAATCAGAAAAATATACACACTAAGAAATAAAATAGTGATATCTTCAGTCTCATTGATCTAAATTCTCCTCTTTGAAGTGTGGATCGATACTATTTTTATGTCCTCAGAGATTTCAATCTCTCTTTTCTCAACATTCACTTGGTTTGAAATTGGTGGCAATATGCAACTAAAGTTCAGAGCAAATTTTATCTCTACTTGAAACCTCAACTCCATGAAAATCCCAAAATTTCCTATATTGGAAGTCCAAATTCTAGTATATCCAAGATCTGGATGAACCAGATGGCCTGCACTTGTGAACACCTAGATACATTTAGGCGCATATGTATTTAATCTAGATGTGTTCAAATCTATATAATTTTCAACTTTGCGAGCCTGGATATCTCCACACCTTGATAGCTTTCAAGCCTAGATAGCGTTTTGTTATAGATATAACTTCTTGATCTAGATAATATGGGAATCTAGTTCATTGTGATGTATGCACTTTTGGTGAGGTCTGAATATGTTTGAGGTCAAATACCTTTTGGGCACAAACTTCAAAATATGATTCCTTTTGCAAACTCTAGGGGGGTCTACCCCAGATAACCTACTATCCAACTCGTTTAGTTTCATCTAAATATATGGCTCAATCATGATGCATACCACTTGGTGAGGCCTCAACATGTTTGTACCCAAATATCCTTTACACACAGATTTCGAGATCTGGTTATATCTTTCTATGGTCTAGCTCTAGATGACTTAAAGTTTGTTTGTGGTTCAATTCAGGTCTGAGTCAAAGTAAAGCTACCAACTCCTATACAACCTGAATACTCCTCACCCCAGATAACTACATGGACATAAACTTGTGGTAAACTTCACTTACATCCCCATCAATTGAAAAATCTCAAGTTAAACTATTTGACCTAAAATTTCAAACTATTATAAGGTGAAATTACAACTCTAAACTAATCGTGAAAATTGATCGCATGTGACTCTGAACAATTTAAGAATTTAATCTAGCTCTATTTCTAGATCACACACACAGATTAAACACATACGACATATACAGGAAATATTTTTATTCAATAAGAAAAAATAATATTAAAAATTGGTGTTTATGTGTAATATCCCTTTAGTCAATCTGACCTCTTTCTCTCTCTCATTTTAAAATCTATAATCTATTCCCTTTTTAAACTACTTCCATTACATAAAGAAAAAAAAAAAAAACTCTCACAAGATTTAGCAAATTCTATCTATTAAGTTAACATTTCCCTATTTTTGCTAAGTTTATCCTTATTTTTAGTAACCAAATGACACTTAGACTAACCCTCTAACAACATAGATTCCTTCTAGATTACATTTAGTAAAATATTATAAAATAAATAAATTTAAGGAAACAAAATTCCTTTAGTAAATTGGGTTGACCTAAGGAGGTAAAAAAGATTTAACTAGGATATGCTCTTAAATCAGACTCTCGAGAAAGAAAAGGATTATTCATCAACTTATCAATGCTTATGCCAAACTAGGAAATATATATGTCGATTTCATCCAACTAGCATCTTCTACTAACTAGTTCTTCCATTTGACCAAATATTAAGTATATTCTTTACCTTCAGTTCTCTTGGTTACTCGTTTCTCCAACATTGCTTCAATCTCTTTTTGAATTGTTGTTGGAAATTGTTTCTTCTATTTGTTGGTCTGATCTTCATCACTGATATGCTCATATGTTGTAACATACTCTATCTCCTTAAAGGGATATAGATATTCTCCATTAAAAATTGGTGAAATCCCAACATCACTTGGGAGTTTTATCTCATAAACATTATAAGAAAATTTTCTTAAAATCTTACATGGACCAATTTTCTTGATCTTTATTTTATTGTATGTCCCTCCAAGAATTCTTTCTTTCCTAAGATATGCCATCAAGAAATTCAAGTTCTAGTTGTCCTATTTTTATGTCTACCCTCTATTTATAAATTTTTTTCTCTTGTAATTGTTGCTTGACTCTTTCATGCAACTCTTGCATGCTTGCTGCAAAATATTCACCACCAACACTTATCAATTCTTGCTTTCCCAAATTCCTCAACTCATAAATTCCACTAGGATGTATTTCATACAAAATATGAAATGGACTCATTCATATGCTTCTATTGGGTGAATCGTTGTAAGAAAACTTAACCTAAGAAAGCACTTGATCCCACTATTTTGGATGTTCACTTACCAAGCTCCTCAAGATGTTTCCTAAACTTGTGTTCACCACCTGTATTTGTACATATGTTTGTGGGTGGTAAGCTAAACTAAAATTCAAGTTAGTGCCTAGTTCCTGTTGAGCTCTGAAACTACATCTCTTCTACACACTTTTCTAGACTTTTTCCCCTCACCAGTGCCTCACAAGCTATCAAAAATCATTACATATTGATTCTGAAAGTGCATTTAAGTCGTTTTCTAACTATGTTTTTGTGTTTGCTATTTGACTTAGATTTTTCTCATCAGCTGCGCAATGTAGCCACTTTCTGCAGCTGACTTGAGATTCCGCAGCTGTTTTTGTTGATCTATAGGTTGATAAATGATCTGGACATGGACCAGGTCCTATTGGTTTAGCCAGATTCGTAGAGAAAAACCGTGGTCAAACGAGGAGTCCTACGACAAACAGGTCTCTGTTTTTCAACATGTAAAGGGTCTGAGACCGTTCCCAGATCCATGGATTCATTTTGACGGCTGTAGACTGCCTCCACGACGCAAATCCAACAGCCACCTTTTGGTAGATTGAATGATCATGGCAACCAACACGCTAAGCTCACGGATGCTGTCTTTTTACGTGTCTTCTGCTGAAGGAGTTCCATAGGAAAAATAGTTATGTAATTTCCCTTATAAATAACGTGTTTGTAAACGCATGTAGCTAGTTTTTTTTGTTGATGTAATCTTGATGTTAAGTTTATGTATTGTGCCGTGACACTGGTCCTACTGTCGTAACAAGAGGATCCTTCCTCTTTTTTGCAATATAATAAGACTCTATTTTATATGACTGTGTGAGCATAATCTCAGATTGATAGCATGTTAACCAAGGCTATGCAGAGGGCCCCTGCTGGCTAAGGTTTCGTTCTTTTATTTTTGTAAAGTTTTCAAATGCTGTTGTTTTATTTCCATTGTAGATATTTCGTAGTTTGTTCACTTGTGTATATTTCACATTTTAGTTATGATGTTAATGTTTCATTCATGTACATGATTTTCCAAGCGTTGTATATTTTTGCTAGCACTGATCAGTGTGTTTCAGGTTAGGATAGGCTCAGGAATTTTCATACAATTTTTGCAGTAAATAGTGACATGAGATTGTCCTCTCTGCTGACTTTGTTTTTCTTAGTTTTCAATCTCAGTTATGCTTTGATTTTAGTCTTATTCATTTGTTGTTGATAGTGAGTTTAGATATCAAATTCTTCATGTCATTTAATGTTATCTCCAGAGCCATGGCTTAACCCCGAAAAGCTACTTGGCGAGCTATTGGATTTTGAGTGAAGTGATTTGATTCTTCATGTTATTGACGTTATCTCCAGAGCCATGGCTTAACTTGGAAAATCTACTTGGCGAGCTATCGGACTATAAGTGAAGAGACTTGATTTTATTTTCATTTGCAAGTAGATAATTTAGATATCAATTCCTCATGTTATTGACGTTCTCCAGAGCCATGGATTAACCCTGAAAAGCTACTTGGCGAGCTATCGGACTATAAATGAAGTGAATTGGTTTTACTTTTATTAGTTTGAAGTTTTTGATTTGTTTGAGTGCAATAGCTTAACTTTTATTTCTATATTTAGATGAGCAGCAGAGATAGAGATTTCATGATCAGTAGTTCATCATTTGTTTGATTCAAATAGTTGCACATTTACATTCTTGATTCAAGTATTAATTTCATCATTAGCATGTTTTGAGATCCTCTAAAGTGTTAAGTTCTGGAAGTCATCATAAAAGACATAATTGCCTTAAAATCTATACCCATACTTGCCTTCTAAAGTATTCTTAAAACTTGGGAATAGGATTTCCATTTGCATTAGGAGACAAACCAAGATAAAACCCCCAAAAACAAGATAAAATTGAAAACAATAAAAAGTAAGAAAGAGGTTGTCTTGCACATATAGTGCGCCACACTTTAGCGGTTTACGACTCCCGAATTGATAATTAATGTAGCAATTTAGGACATACTAAATTGAATAAACAATTTCTTCCACAAGGTCCTCTAAAAAAGGTCTAAAAATCTTGTATCTCTATCTGAAACAACATTTTAGGAAAACCATGCAACCTTACAATTTCTTTAAAAAATAAAATTGCAACAATCATTGCATAAGTGGTTTTTTCACAAGCTTTAAAGTGTGTCATCTTTGAAAAATTGTCCAGAACAATATTAATAGAATCATTTCCCCTTTGGCTTTGAGGCAATCCCAAAACAAAATCCATACTGACAAAGACCAACGTCTACTTGGAAATGGAATTGGTTGATATAACCTTATAATCTGACTTCTCCCTTTAGCTTGTTGACATACTCTACATAGTTTAACAAATATTTTTCTGTATGTTTTCATATCTAAACAAAAAAAAAAAATTTAGTAAGTAAAATATTTTATTAGTTCCAAACTGTGCTTACAATCCTTTGTTTTGTTTTTCCTTTATCAAATTGTCTCTCATGGAGCATTTGGGTATGCAAATCTTACTGTATTTGAACAACAAAACTTCTTGAATAATATAGCTCAACCATTCAGTTATGTTCATACTAACGAGGTTCTCGCAAGCTAGATATGCATCTTTGAAATTTGCCTTATCTTTGTACATTTCCTTTAGTTCATCAAATCCTAAAACATTAATTTGAAATTCCCATAGAATTAAATTAATTCTACTCAATGAATTAGCTACCTTATTTGATGAACCACTTGTCTGTTTAATCATAAAAGTGAAATTTTGTAGAAATTCTACCCACTTTGCATGTCTTTGATTCAATTTTGGTTAGTTGTTGATAAACTGTAGAGCATGGTTTTCAATGTACAAAATAGATTCTTTAGGCATATAATAATGTTTATGTTTTTTTGAAGCTTGAATTATAGCATAGAATCCATTGTCATTGGAGAGTATTTCTATTTTTCTTCATTTAATTTTTCACTAAAATAAGAGGCCAATCTCCATTTGCATCCATCTCAACTTGAAAAAAATTATTGAATTCCAATAAATCTAAGATAGGTTGTCCTATGATCCTTTGTTTCACCAATTTAAAATTCCTGTCAACTACTACAGTCCATTTAAATGGTTGATTACTTGTCTTGATAGTATCTACTATAGGAGCACAAATGCTACTAAAATTCTTGATAAATTTTCTATAAAAATTGGCTAGACCATGAAAGCTTCTCACTTCAAAGACACTCCTTGGAAAAATCCAATTAATAATGGCTTTAACTTTTTCCTTATCCATCTTTAAACCCTCTTCAGAAATTACAAATCCTAAATATACCAATTCCCTTTTCATAAAACTACATTTCTTTAAATTAATTAACAATTTCTCTCTGCAAGGTACTCAAGACTAATTTAAAATCTATTAAATACTCCTCCTTTGTTTGATAGTATACCAAGATATCATGTAAATAAGTAATGACAAATTGACCAGTGAAGTCCTTCAAAGCCTCATTCATCAGCCTCTTAAAAGTACTAGGGGAATTAGTAGGACCAAAAGGCATCAATAACCACTCATATAACCCATGATTTGTTTTGAAGGCTATATTCCATTCATTTCCTTCTCTAATTCTAAACTGATGGTATCCAATCTTTACATCAATATTAGAAAAATACTTGCCAACCCTCAAACAGTCAATTAAATCATCAATGGGTGGAAGTGGAAATCTATACCTGATTGTTATTTTGTTTATGGATCTAGAATTAGTACACATTCTCTACCCACCATCCTTCTTTGGGTTGAAAAATTTTAGAACAACACATGGTCTCAAACTCTCCTTGATGAGACCCATGTCTAATAGCTCTTACACTTGTCTCTTCACTTCTACATTCTCTTCTGGAATCATTATGTATGTTTCTTTATTTGGAATAATTTATCTAGGGATTAAATCTATATGCTGACTAATGCTTCTTATAGGTGGTAAATTACTTGGAAAATCATCAACAATGATATCATTAAATTCATCTAGCACAACTTTGGCTTCATCAAGTAAATCATCTAAACTTGTGCTAGTAAGAATTACATTTGGCTTTCCAGTCAAAGCAAAATGAATTTCCTCCTTTTTTACTTCTTATAGTAACTCTTTCCCACTGATCATCGGCACACTAGGACCAATTTCTTCCTTTGCTCCTTCATCTTGTAGAGGCAATAAGACATGTCTATGACCCTTATTTTAAATTGTATAGGTGTTTTTCATTCCATCATGAATAGCCTTTTTTCACAGTGTCATGGTCCTACTAATAGAATATGACAAAAATCCACAGGCATTAAACCACATAATAACTCATATTTATAATTGTCAACCTAGAAATCTACCTTACAATATTTATTCACTAAAATTTGATGTCACTTTTGCATCCATGACACTTTATAAGGAGTGGGGAGTGTTTTTCTTTCCAAATTTAATTTCTCTACCATTTCAGTAGAAACTAAACTATCTATATTTCCACTATCGATCATAAATTTATAGCACTTACCTTTCAAATTGCATACAATCATGAACAATATTTTCCTCTAGGTTGGCTCCTTAGTTTCCTTCTCTTATTTATTTAAAGCTCTTTTCATCAAAAATGACTCTTCAACTTCAGGTATCTCTTTAGTTATTGTTTCATTTGCACCTTCTTCTTTGACTTCAGTTGCATGTGCACCTCTATGACCTACTGGATTATTTTCAAGGAATTCCCAAGAATTGTGTCCCAACTTCACACATTTGTAACATATAGTTTGGTAGTCTCTACCTAGGCCTCAACCTCTTAAGAAATGTATCTTCCTTTGAAATCACCTCCTCTTAACTATTGACTACTTTAACTTCCACTCTCTTCTCTTGAAGTTTGGAATCTTCCTTTATTGTTGGCTTGTCCTTTTCCTCTTGTAGGAATTTTTCCTTTTTTTTTTACTCTACTTTTTGGTTATATTTTCTTCTACTTTCAAAGAAGCTTGATAGGCATCCTTAACTACCTTCAAGGATAAGAGATTGATCCAATCTTGTATCTCATATCTCAGACTAGTAATGTATTTGGCAACCTTTTCAACATCTTCTTCAACATGACCAACTCTAATGATCAACCTATAAAATTCTACAGTATGTTATTTTATAGACAATTTTTTTTGTAAGGTTTTGTAATTTCTTGAAAAGATTCAATTGATAATATTTGGGCGTGAATTTACCTTTGAAATTTCCTATATTTTATCCTTGCTATCGATTTTAGATTTCCCTTTCCCCTTTATTTATGTATGCACTTCATCCCACCACAAGGCTACATTTCCTCTCAATAAAGGGATTGCAAACTTTACCTTTTCTCTTTATCAACATCTTCATAGTCAAAATACTTGTCCATAGCATTGATCAAATCCATAAATTCACAAACTTTTAGATTACCTTCATAAAAAGGCACCACCATATTTGGTCTGGAAATCATCTTGACTATCATCTTCAACATTTTTTCCTTTGTTATTTCTTCATCTTTTTATTCATTAAAAGACTCTTCTCCTTCCTTATTGACATCTCCCATGTCATCTCCTCACCTTTACGGAGTTTCCATTTTTGGTAATCTCTCTTGAATGTGCTTCATCTCCTCTTGTAGGGCCGCATATGCTAAAGGTCTCCTTTTACATGCTCCTCGACTTGCTCCTCTTTGTCTCTCTACCATTTCTAAGAGAAAAAATGTGTTTTTCTCTACTACCAAATAGATTCCTTCAGTGTTGATCTAAGATATCCTCTTTGAAGTGTGGACTATTACTCTTATGATGTCCTTCTAAGAGATTTCAATATCACATTTCCCATCTTTCACTTGGTTTGAAAGTGGTGGAAATTTACAACTAAAGTTCAAAGCTCATTCTATCTCTACTCAAAACCCCAATTCCATGAAAATCCCTAAATTTCCCATATCACAAGTCCAAATTCCAGTATATCTGGGATTCGGGCAATCTGAATTGTCTACACTTCTTAAAACCCAACATTTAGGCCTAAACATATTTAATCTAGATGCATTAAAATTAAGATACTTTTCCTCTTTACAGTCCTGGATATATATGCACCCAGATACCTTTCAAGGCCAAATAAATTTTTATTCTAGATATAACTTCTAGATCCAGATAATTTAGTAATCCAGATCATCGCAATGTATGCACTTTTGATGAGGCCCAGACATGTTTGAGCACAGATACCTTCTAGGCAGAAACTTCAAAATCCAAGTCCTTTTTCAAACTCAAGTGAGGTCTACCCCAGACAACCTGCTATCTTACTCATTTTATTTTATTTGGATATCTCGCTCAATCACAATGCATACCCATTGACGACGCTTAGATATGTTTCCACCCGAATATCCTTTATGCATGGATGTCAAGTTATATTTATACCTTTATATGGGAAAACTCTAGATGACTTAAACTTTGTTTGTGGTTCAATTTGGATTTGGGTAAAAGTTGAGCTATCAACTCTTGTACAACAGAGATGCTACCTAACCCTGATAACTCCCTTGACATAAACTTGCAATGAAACTCAATTACATCCTTGTCAATTAACAAATCTCATGAAAGTTAAATGATCCAGCCTAAAATGTTGAATTATGCCAAGATGAATTACAACTCTAAAATAATCATGAAAGCTAATCATATGTGACTCTAAAAAATTTAATAATTAAATCTAACTATACTTCTAGATCACTCACATAGAGATTAAAGACATATGACATAGAAAATTATATTAAAAAAATATTTCAATTCAAGCATAAAATGAGGATTGCAAATTAGCATTTGTTCACAGTCTCCCTCTAGTCAATTCAACGTCCTTCTCTCTCACATTTTAAACTCTACAATTTCTTCCCTTTTTAAATTACTTCCATTACATCAAAAATGGACTCTTGTAACCAAGTTTTAACAAATCCAATATATTTTTACAATTCCCTATTTTTGCTAAGTATGTAATTTTTAGCAACCAAATGGCACTCAACCTAACTCCCTCACAACATATATTCCTTCTAGATTACACTTAGGAAAATATTACAAAATAAATAAATTTTAAGGAAACCAACTTCCTCTAGTAAATGGGGTTAACCTAAAGAGGTCAAAATGATTTAACTACATCAAATATTGTAAGAAAAATCTCAATATGTGGTAAAAATATTACCTCAGTAGCATCATCCTATTAATGCATCTCTCCTTCCTTGTCTTCTTTTAGCCTAGCATCCCTTGTCTAAAGCTATGACTTGACCTTCCTTTTCCCAATTCAAATGAGTTAGGTGATTGGATTCCATCTCATCATATGTAGATATGAGAAGTGATGTATAGAGTAAGGGGAAGAGGAGATGTTAAAGTGCATCCCCATCTATGAAATAAGATTGTTTGAAGAAAACTAGAGGTATCTTTTCCATGGGAACTTCAAATATGGTATGTAGCAAGAGAGTTGAAGTAAGAGGGATGATGGCCCCCCTAGTTTGGAGGGATGTATTATTGGAAGGAAAAAAAATTAGTTAAGAGGGGATAACTCTACTCAATAAAAGAGAGAGGGTATTCAAGTGTATTATTATTAACAACCACGAGGATAATTTAAATATGACCATAGGACAACCCATACTTGGGGCAAGTAAAAGTCGCTTAATAACATAAAGGGGACTCTCATAAGTTTATAAGTGCATTTACTTAGAGATAAGACTATGTTGGCGATGGGCCTTAGATGTTCAACTCAGGCCTAATTTCCTTATTATTTTTCTTATTCTTGCCATACCTTATTCCACCGCAAAAAGAGATACAACATGACATGGCTTACCTAGAACATTGTTCTAGTTGGTTAACACACATGTTGTCAATTCGGGATGCAAATCTAGTTGTGGAGTTTCCCCTTTGGATCTTATCATTGAGTGAATATGTGGATACTACCTTTCCCTAATCCATATTTATGTACGAATGAAATGAAAATAGATTCAAAAAAAAACACAAAGATATAGTGAAACATAATTTCAATTAATAAAATAGCAGTTGTTGAAAATTGTTTACATACATAACAGAAACAAACTAGCTCGGGAAATGGTAGCTTATCTCTTAGAAGAAATGTTATGGATACATGCCTTATAACTTATGTTACAATGAGTCTTTGAGGCATTTTTATTATTGAGAAATAATGGAAAACCTCAAACATCCAAAAATCTAACCCTAGGAGATGAAGCACCAAAAGTTTGTGGGCCCCATTGGGGTTAGTTGGTACATCAACTTCTCTGGTCATAACTTTGGCATACAATCTCCGTTTGATGCATATGATACCTTGTTATCAATAAATATTTTAGGAAAACAAATTTCAACTGCAAACCCCCATTGTAAGCCATGAGTTTGTCTACTTTCCAGAAAAACCTTGTTTAGGGCCTCAAAACGGCTCTAAAAGTTCAGGACCCAAAAACTACCAAAATTAGTAAATTGTGCTAAAAATTAGGAAAATGAAAGGAAATAGTGTTGGGGTTCCAAGTGCAATAGGTGGGTGGCCAAAAATGTCCACCTAGATCAGTCCTAGTCCCTTAGGAAGCAATGGTCCCCATTCCATTGATTGCCTCCATGAGATTGGGAAACTTTTGTTGAACTTGGTCCTCGGTGAGCCACTTGCCTTGGTGCAAGTGTTGGCCAGCTTTAATAACTCGATAAAATTGGATCCTCTCTTGGTGAGTACTCTTAACCTATGTGTCCATGATTCGATCAATCATGGCATGTTCAATGGAGTTTGGTTTTAGCTCTGTTGGTGTCAGCTGCTCATCAACGTTTGATGTATCCATCAATTGTGGAAAGTATGGTCAAAGGTGGTCCATATTGAACATTGGGTGCAGGCCAAGGAATACCGTATTGTTGAGCTCAAAAGCATTATCACCAAAATCCTTAGTGATGGTGTAAGGCCCATATCAGAGTGGTCGAAGATTTCGAGCTCTAGTAAGGCGTTCCTTCTACAAATGCAACCAAACTTTTTCACCCACTTGAAAATTATGTGGCACCTTATGTTAATCATGATGTTTTTTGTACTTGAAAATGGCTTTACCAAGATGTCATGGACCTACTGGTGGATGTGATAGATGTGCTCAACAAACCTGGTGGCTTTATCAGCTCTAGACTGACCATGTACATATTTTGTCTGTGTAGTCGCAAGAGGCATTACAACATCAATGGGACACAATGGTTGAAATCTCATGCCCACTTGAAAGGGGTTATGGCTAGTCGAGCTATGAAGAGCTCTATTATAGCTATGTTGCACATATAGAATACTCTCATCCCATGTTTGTGGATGCTTGCATTTATACATGTGCAGTATGTGCACTATCATCCTATTGACAACTTTTGTCTGGCCATTAGTTTGAGGATAGAATGTAGTTGACCTGGTAAGCTTAGTGTCCAACAATGACCATAGGCTTAACCAGAATGTAGTCAAGAACTTGCTATCCCAATCTGAGATAATGGTCTATGGAATCCCAAAATTTACCCACACCCGTTCGAAGAAGAGTTTGGTGGTATCTTATGTTGTGATGCTCTTCTTGCAAGCCATCAATATAGCCATCTTAGAAAATCTATTAATGACCATAAATACACAATTGTTACCATGCTTGGTAGAAGGAAGGCTAGACATTTAGTCCATGGATATGGATTCCTAGGGTCGGCTAAGAGTATGAAGAGGAGTATACAGGCCTTGCTTCTTAATGGTTGGCTTGGCAATGCCATAGGCAATACAGGATCTGATAAATTTTCTAACATCTTGTTAGATATTTGGCCAATAAAAATGCTTATGCAATACTTACATTGTCTTCTTTACGCCAAAGAGTCGTACAACCTAACTGTAATGCACCTCCCAAATCATTTTGGCTCACTTGCTTGAAGGAACACAAAGGTGTCCCAGGTGGCATAACAATGTGTCCAGGAGCTAGATGTCTAGAACTTGTTTGCCATCCATCAGTGTCTGGTATGTGGTGGCGAAATCTAGATCATTTTTGTAAAGTTGCGTCCATATAGAAGTCTCGTGCCCATAAGAGTTGAGAAAAATGACCAATGCCACAACCGGTGGCTGACTGAGGCAATATGCAACATTATTGGTGTTCCCCTTCTTGCACTTAGTGTTTAGATGAAATTTTTGCAAGTATGTGGACCATTTCTTATGGTGGTCATTCTGCAACTTCCATTATGTCTATATAAACTGGAGAGGTCAATTGTCTATGTGGATGATCATCTCCTTCCCCAGAATATAATGTTTCCACTTCCTGTAAGCCTGCACGATAAAATTTATCTCTTTATCATAGGTGGGGTATTTTTGAATTGTATCATAGAGTGTGTCACTGTGATAGGCCATTAGATGCCCTTTCTAGGTGAGAAATACACCAATGGCATAGTCGAAGGCATTTTTCTCAATTTCATATGGTTGTTGCGGGTCTAGAAATGTGAGTACTGGTGTCGAGCAAAGGTGGTGCTTCAATTCAATGAGGGCCTTATGTTGGGACTCAGACCAGAAAAAAATTCTTTCACCCTGCCCTTAGGAACATGACTCAAGGTCCAAGTGATATGAGAGAATCCCAACACAAACCTTCGATAGAAATTGGCAAGCCCCAAAAATCTATGAAGCTCTATTAGAGTGGTCAAGGTTGGCCAATCACGAATGACTTGGATCTTAGCAAGAGACAAATGCAGACCTTGTTCATCAATGATGTAACTGAGATATTAGACCTGGTTCATGCCAAGGTGCATTTCTCCAATTTGGCACATATTTTGTGTTGTCGTGAGGATGTTGTCTAGATATACAACCATGAACAATTTGGTGAAGGGTCGTAAGATGTCATCCATTAGCCTCATAAAAGTTTCATGGGCATTTGTCAACCTGAAGGGCATGACCAACCACTCAAAAATTCCCTCCTTGGATTTGAAGGCACCTTCCATACATTTGTGGGTTCTATTGGGACCTGGTGATAGTTATACTTCAAAGAAATCTTGTTGAAGAACTTAGCCCCTTGAGCTGGTCAAGAAGGTCATCAATTTGTGGTATTGGATAGTTGTTCCTAACAATGATGTTTTTTAATTCATCATAATCAATGTAGAGGCTCCAAGTCCCATCCTTCTTCTTTACGAGTAAAATTGGGATCCCACAAGGTTAGTAACTTGGTTGGATGTGCCATTTTTGTAGCAACTCCTAGATTTACCGCTTGATTTTTCATTTTCTAGAAGCGAGCAACTATATATCGGCTCATGGGGTAGAGGTGCTCCAGGAGTCATATTGATCGAATACTTGACCTGACAGTGCATAGGTACCCCTATGGGTGAGGATAAGATGTCCTTGTATTCATTCAACCTTACCAGCCTACTTTTTCAACGTGAAGGAACCCTTCACAGGGGCCATGGATGTGGCCACAATCTTCCCCTTACTTTGAGAGTGAATCAGAAACAAATCAAATTTATTGGTACGGTAGATGATCTGACTTTATTGCTTAGCAGAGATCAAATAAATGGAGTTAGGCGAGGCTACCTCCAATATCCTATATAGCTTATTGCCGAAAGTAATAATAACATTATGAGTCCTAGACTCATACACGGCATGACGCTTCCACAAATATGTTTGACCTAATAATACATCACAAACTTCAAGTGGAGCAACATCACACAATACCTCATCTGTGAAGGAATTGATGTTGTAGGGTAGGTGGCACTGTTGGTTGACGCGAAGATCTCGCCCTTGGTAGAGCCACCCGATGGTGTATGGTTGCGGGTGTGGTGTTTTCAGTAGGCCCAGCTGCTTCACAACCCCAGCTAAGATGAGGTTATTTTGACTCAGGTTGTTGAAAATGAACTACAGTAATGAACCCTTAAACCACATATGTGATTGGAAGAGACACTCACCCTACTCTAGATCTTCGGGATCAATCTTCTTGAACTTGGTGGCAGGAAGAGTGGCACTAGGTTCTGCATCAATAATTTTATACACCTTTTTGTTCTCCTTGTCATAGTTGGAACATGCATCTGACTCTAAATATTTTAGCTCCATCATCAGTGACTGCTTAGCGAAACTCTTATTTGTGTTGTTGGCAGGGTTCTTGTGGAACTTACACCACTTTTCGGTCTCCTTATTCAACTTCGTGGTGTTATTCTTTGGTTGTGGCTTCAATGGTTTGTCATGGTCCACTCCACCTTGGCTTTGTCCTTTATTCTACGATTTTGAGGTACCTTTTCCCTGCTTCGGATTCGTAGATCCAAATTCCCTCTTCTTCTATTTAAACTTTTTCTTGATCCTCACAGCATATCAGTAAGTTGCGCCAAGCCAAGACATGTTTAAGAACTCATTTTTTTCTTAGATCTATTTGTGCAAACAGCCACGGTACTTGAGCATCAGATGTTGCTTAAAATCCTTGATACATAACTTTTTGTGTAGGGTATGGAAAATGTTTGTGAACTTTGGCACATCTTGGTCCTTTCCCTATCATAGTGAAGTCCACTTTATGTGATTATCTTCATAGCTTCTGGCGGGGTAATATTGTTCCTTGATGGCATCTCAAAAAGTATTACAAGAGGGTGCAGATGCAAATAGTGAGGGTTTCTCCTCATCCCTCTACTCAAAGTAAGTTTCCCATCAGTCCTTGACATGGGGGGCTACTTTCAAGAGTGCAAAATTAATCTTTTCCCCGTCGGAAAAATTATGGACCGAAAAATATCCCTCCAGCAGATTTAACCATTTATCTAGGGCATTTGTGTCTATTTGGCCTTCAAATATAGGGATATCAGAGTTAACTTGTATCTTGAAGGGGGCAGCACTTTTGAAGTGACTACTAGAGGAATATGCTTCACCCGTTGATACATGTTGAAGGATCTGGGAAAAAATGTCCATCATGTCATTCCTTTGTCGCTCGAGGGCTTCTTTGAGAAATATTTTGAAAGGATTTCCTACACCCTCACCTTCCTTTTCTTCCACCATGGGAGGTTGTTAGTCTCAGCGAGGTTGATCTTGAAAGGGTTCAACTAGTTCAAGTCCCAACTCCTTATACCCCGACCTCATTGGGAACATACACCAAAAAACAGAGAAATAGCAGATCGCTCTAATACCATTGATCTAGGTTTATGTAGGAATGAAATGAAATATTGATTCAAACCAAAACACAAAGATACAGCGAAACAAAATTTCAATTAATAAAATAGAAACTGCTGAAAACTATTTACATACATAAGAGAAACAAACTAGATCGAATTCATGGTTGCTTATCTCTGAGAAGATATGTGATGGCTACATGCCTTCTGAACTGTGTTACAATGAGGCTCAGAGGCATTTTTATTATTGAGAAATAATGGAAAATCCCAAACATCCAAAAACCTAACCATAGGAGATGAAGCACCAAAATTTTATGGGCCCCATTGGGGTTAGTTGGTACATCAATTTCCTGGGGTCATAACTTTGGCATACCGTCTTTGTTTGACGTGTTAGATACCTCGTTAGAAATATTTATCTAAGCACAATAACTTTTGACTGCAAACCCCTGCCACAAACTATTAGTTTTCTTGTTTTCCAAAAAAGTGTCGTTTAGGGCCTCAAAATGGCTCCGAAAGTTTAAGACTTGAAAAACTGCCAAAAATAGTAAATTGTTGTTATGCTCTTAACCTGCAAAGTAATACCCAAACACAGAATATGCGAAGAAAAGATACCCAGAATACAGAATAGCAATGATTTTATTATTCAAAGAGCAATGTTCACATGCCTCTTCGAGGGGGCAACCTCCAATAGAGCAGAGCTCGATTACAAAATAAGACACGATACTCCTCGCAGGGAGTCTCTATCCTTTATATATGACTCATACATGCAATACCACGGGCCAATACCGTGGGTTTTATTAATACCATCTATCTAATACTACTGCCCATTTGCAACTAACTGTGGTCCCGTCATTAATTGCGGGTTAACCACTTACAAATATTAATATGGGCTTTATTGACTCTTGACTATGACGTGATCCCATGACATAAATAAGGGGGTTAGGGTGGGACCCTAACATGCCCTCCCCCTTAAGACTAGCCTTGTCCTCAAGGCTGAAGCTGCGGAAACTGCTGAAGAATAGTGGTCGGTTCCCAAGTTGCATCTTCCGGAGAGGTGTCTTTCCATTTGACGAGGACTTCCTTAATCATGCGGCCGCGCAGGTGCTTGTCCCTTGTGTCTAGAACCTGTTCGGGTTGAAGTCAGATTGACCCTTCGTCGTCCAATTCAGGTAGACTGGTTTGAACTCGGCAATTGTTCCCAATCACTTTCTTGAGGCACGATACATGGAAAACTGGGTGGATTTTTGCTGTAGGTGGCAAAGCCAACTTGTAAGCCACTTCTCCAATGCGCTGAAGTACTTGGTATGGTCCGTAGAATTTTGGAGAGAGCTTTTGACAACCCTTGTCTTTGAGTGATGTTTGCTTATATGGTTGCAGCCTCAAAAAGACCTGATCCCCTTCTTGAAATTGGCGCTCTGAGCGATGTTGGTCGACATGTTGCTTCATGCGATTCTGAGCTTGATGAAGATTCTCGCGAAGATGGGTGAGCATGGTTGCGCGGTGTTGTAGGAGTTGATCCACGGCTTGTACTTTGGAGCACCCCGTGAGATAAGAAGTAGGGGAAGGTGGAAGTTGACCATAGACTGCTTCATAGGGAGTCATTTTGGTGGTGGCATGATAGTTGGTGTTATACCACCATTCCGCCAGAGGTAACCACTGTACCCAAAGGTGTTGCTTTTCTGAAGTGAAACACCTAAGGTAGGTTTCTAGACATTTGTTGACGGCTTCGGTTTGACCATCTGTTTGTGGATGACATGAAGTACTGAGTTTGAGTTGAGTGCCTTGTATTCTGAAGAGTTCCTGCCAAAAATTACTGGTGAAGATCGAGTCGCGGTCGGACACAATAGAAGTGGGCATGCCATGCAATTTGAAGATCTGATCCATGAAAGATTGAGCAACCAAAGTTGGTGTAAACGGTTGGGGTAGGGCGCAGAAATGAGCATACTTTGACAGTCGGTCCACAACCACCATGATGACTGACTTGTTCCCAGACTTTGGAAGACCTGTAATGAAATCCATGGAAACCTCCGTCCAAATTGATGCCGGAATGGGCAATGGTTGTAATGTGCCTGGTGTGTTGACGGTTTCCCCTTTGTGGCGTTGACAGACATCACATTCTGCTACGAAAGTAAGGATGTCCTTTTTCATGCCGGTCCAAAAAAATGATCTTCTGGTGTGAGCATACATCTTCTGAAAGCCCGAATGTCCTGCAATGGGAGATGAGTGCAATTCTGCCAAAATGCGACTTTTGAGGGTGGATGTTGGTGATATTACGACTCTGTCCTTGTAGCAAAGAATATCATTCTGCCACGAGTAGCCCTTGCTAGAATTAGGATCTACCTGCAATTGAGAAATGAGTTGGGAGAGCCCGGGGTGTGAAAACCATTCCTTGCGAGCCTCTTCAATCCAGTCTGGAATGGGGAGGGAAATTGCAAGCATAGTACTTTCCTCCTCAAATTGGCGCGACAATGCATCTGCTACACTGTTGTCTTTCCCTTTCTTGTAAATGATCTCATAATCATATCCTAGCATTTTGGCTAACCATTTATTTTGTTGTGGGGAGGATAGGCGTTGCTCCAAAAAATATTTAAGATTGTGATGATCTGTGCGGATTTGGAAACGTCACCCCAATAAGTAAGGTCGCCAGGTCTCGACTGCATGTAAGATGGCCATCATTTCCTACTCGTAGGTAGATTGGCCCAGATTCCTCCCACTGAGTTGTTGGCTGGTGAAGGCCAATGGTCGCCCTTACTGCATTAAGACCGCTCCAATACCTGTACCCGAAGCATCACATTCAATGACAAAGGATTTGGTGAAGTCAGGTAGTGCTAAGATGGGAGTGGAACACATGGCGTTTTTTAGAGCGGTAAATGCCTGTTGTGCTTCCTCGTTCCAAAAGAAGGAATTTTTCTTTAGGAGTTGAGTGAGGGGCTTCGCTATGCGGCCATAGTTGCGGACAAATTTACGATAATAGCCTGTGAGACCCAAAAATCCTCTCAAGCTCTTCAAGGTCTTAGGTTGAGACCATTCTTGCATTGCCTGGATCTTTTTGGGGTCCACCTTGACACCTTCACGCCCCACAATGTGGCCCAAATACTCAACTTCTTCCATGCCAAACGAACACTTAGACATCTTGACAAATAATTTATGCTTGCGGAGCAGTTGCAAGAGTAGATCTACATGCTGAAGATGTGCCGCCCAAGTGCCACTATAGATGAGGATGTCATCGAAGAAGACAAGGACAAATTTTCTGAGATATGGTTTGAGGAGGTGATTCATAAGGCTCTGAAAAGTAGAGGGGGCATTACAGAGACCAAATGGCATGACCAGGAAATCATAATGGCCTTCATGAGTTCTGAAAGCCGTCTTGGGAATGTCGACTTCCTTCATGCGAATTTGGTGGTAGCCTGAGCGAAGATCCAACTTAGTGAAGAATTGAGCCCCATTGAGTTCGTCCAGCAAATCGTCAACCACTGGGATGGGAAATTTATCTTTGACTTTCAACTTATTGAGGGCCCTGAAGTCGGGACACATCCGCCACTCCCCATCTTTCTTGAGGACCATGACCACTGGGGATGAATAAGGACTAATGCTGGGACGAATGACACCTGCTTCCAACAATTCCTTGATGGTTTTTTCTATTTCATTCTTTTGGGTGAACGGATATCTGTATGGCCGCACATTTGGGGGTTGGGCCCCTGGAACCAATGTGATGCTATGATCATGTTCCCCTCGCGAGGGTGGAAGCTCATGAGGCTTGTCAAAGACCGTCCGATGTTTATTTAAAATCTGTTGCATCTCAGGATGAATTGGCAGAGACATGGTTTCCACTACCTGGATGGCATTAAATTGAGCTACCACTCCATGATGGCCCTTTTTTAACAATTTTTCCATCCTATGCGAGCTGATGATAGAGGGGGCTCCCGCCCGTAGTCCACGGAGGGTATGTGTGGAGTTGTTCTGCTTAAAACTCATATATAACTCCTGGAAATCCATTGTGATTGGCCCAAGAGTGCGGAGCCATTCCGCGCCTAGGACAATGTCGCAACCCCCCATGTGTATTGCAAACATGTGGGTTTTCAACTGATAATCCCCCATTTGAAGTTTGACATTTTCATAGCGGCCTTCACATTCCATTGTGCCCCCATCTGCAATTTGGACTTGGAAGTTAGAAACTACCCGGACAAAACAATGCGCTGCTTCAGCGATCTTTTGATGGATGAAATTATGGGTACTTCCACTATCAATCAAGACTACTACTGGGCGATGTTTAAGAAAACCCCTGATTTTGAGAGTTTGAGGGGAAGAAACTCCTGCCAATGCATTTAGCGAAATAATTGGTTCGTCAGATAAAATCTCCTTTTGGTTATCTTCTTCGATCCCCTTCGGTTCCTCAAGTGATGGATCTTCCTCGGTGGAGCTGTAGTCAGTGGCATCTATTTGAAAAACTTGGGCTCCTTGCATTTATGACCCGCGGAATATTTTTCATCACAGTAGTAACATAGTCCTTGATTCCTTCTTTCGGCCATTTCCGTCGGTGACACCTTTTGAATCTTAAGTGTCTGAGTCGTGTTGGGAGCCTGTGGGGGACGACCTTTAGCGGGGAAGTTGGGGCGGCTGGATTGGGCTGTTAATGCACGTTCCACCTTACGAGCTACCTGCCAAGCCTCTATCCACGTGGGAGGGTGGTGGAGTAGAACCTGAGCTTTGATGGCTTCTTTAAGACCGCTGATAAATCATTCCATGTAGAACTCATCTGTGAGACCCTTAGTGCGGAAGGCTAAGGCTTCAAAAGCGGTAATATATTCATCCACTGTACCCGTCTGTTGGAGCTTAGTGAGACGCCCCAAAAAAGAGTCTTCCTGTTCAAAGCGATTTCGAAGAGCTTTGGCAAATTGGGCCCAATTCTGAAAATGTCCATTGCAACGCTAATGCCATTCCCCCCATTGCCATCGTTCATTGTCCAAGTACATGGTGCCCACCATAAGCTTAGTCCCCTCATCTAGTATATGATTCAAATTGAAATACTGCTCCATTTGTGCTAGCCATGCGGACGTGTGAGAACCGTCAAATTTATGCATATCCAACTTGGGTGGTGGATGGGTGTGCCAGACATGAGGAGAGTGGCTAGACTCACCCTCATGGTATTCATGGCCATTATACGCCTCCTCGTGGGCTGGCTCCTTGCCCTTCGAGAGTGCATTCTGTATCTGGAGACTTATTCCTTTAATCTCATGTTGGATTTTGTTCACCGCAGTTTGGATGGAGTTCACATGGTCTTCAATTTTGTCCATCCTTTCATTGGCCATCGCTTGAGCGCGAGTTTCTACCATACACCAACCTGATGAAAAATTGGGACCGCCTAAAAAATTTTTTCTAAGAAATTGAATGGTACCACCTTGCTCAGCTTGTCGTCCTGATTCTGATGGGCTAGATCACCAAATCCTCAAAATGTCAATGCCGCCAAAAGTCCTGTGAAAAGTATATCCAGGTACAGGAACCCTTCCGATCTGGTGGATCTGAGAGATCTGAATGGTGGAACAACTGCTGCTGCTGATCTGATGGAGCTGTCGAACTGATGTCTGCTGCTGCTGCACTTCTTTGCACCCGCTGATCTAGAATAGATGATGTGTGATCCCCCGATAGAAAGGGAACTATGGTCTTAAGGAGTGTCAGGTGCTACAGATCGCAATATACATAAGGGTCTGACAGTAGTACTCGGCCCAATGTTTCAGGGCTCTAACTAAGGAGGATCGACCGTACCCTTAGCCGTACAACTCGACTACCCTATCGTACGGGCAAGTAATCTCTCCGAGTGTTGTTCTCGGTGTACTGTAGCCACAAGACGGCCGAAGGTTGATCTATGGCGAGGTTTCAAGGGATCCTAGGGGGCTTCCTATATACCCAGAGGGTACGTGGAAGACAGTCCGTGCGCGGTTCTGTCTAATGCGCTACTACTCGAAGGGGTACCCACAGGGGTTACAAGGGAGTCCAACAGACGTGACCACCTCTTGTATTTCCTGCGTGCATGCCTCCCCAAATCCGCAGGTTTATGCGCTTAACGACAGATCCTGTGGTTTAAAGACGCCGGAACACGTCTCTAGCCAAAAAAAAAATTTGCTAAAAATTGGAGATCCCACCGAGCCCTAGAAAGTGCTCTGATACCACTTGTTATGCTCTTAACCTGCAAAGTAATACCCAAACACAGAATATGCGAAGAAAAGATACCCAGAACACAGAATATGCGAAGAAAAGATACCCAGAACACAGAATAGCAATGATTTTATTATTCAAAGAGCAATGTTCACATGCCTCTTCGAGGGGGCAACCTCCAATAGAGCAGAGCTCGATTACAAAATAAGACACGATACTCCTCGCAGGGAGTCTCTATCCTTTATATATGACTCATACATGCAATACCACGGGCCAATACTGTGGGTTTTATTAATACCATCTATCTAATACTACTGCCCATTTGCAACTAACTGTGGTCCCGTCAATAATTGTGGGTTAACCACTTACAAATATTAATATGGGCTTTATTGACTCTTGACTATGACGTGATCCCATGACATAAATAAGGGGGTTAGGGTGGGACCCTAACAATTGTGCTAGAAATTAGGAAATTGAAAGGAAATAGTGTTAGGGATCTAAGTGGAATAGTTGGGTAACCACCAATATCCACCCAGATCATTCCCAAAGCCCTAAGGATTATGGAGAAGAAAACACTTCTCGTGCTCAAGACTCATTCCATTCCATGGTTGATTCTATTATCTCTTCACATATGTAAAGTGGTATTGTAGCCATTTTCAATGTATTTCTAGTCATGATGTTAACCATATGAGCCTCAAATAATTGATGCAGTTTAAAGAGCATCTACATGTCCTCTGTCTCTTCACCTATGCAAAGTATTACTTGTGGAATTTTTCGTTGTATTTCTAGTCATGATGCTAACCCGATGAGCCCCAAAGAATTGATGCAGCGCAAATAGTATCTACATCCCTACTTGTTTAAGGAGCATACCAACATATAGAGATGAGTGATAAACCATGTAAAATGGAATTTGTACATATGAGCTTTGAATGGTTTCATCTTCTCATGCATGTGAATGAATCTAACATCTCATCAGTTCTCATAGTTTTGATTCCAAACCAAGAATCCCAACAAATTCCTCACAGCTATAGTATTGGCATCACCCATATTCAATGATGTTATTGCCAAAAATCAACTATGTGAAATGCTAGATAATAGGATTACATTTTTTATACTCAACTACTCACTCAAATTGCTCAAATAATTAAGGCTCTTTGAACGAAATACTCCAAAACAATAATCCAAGATTACATTATTGTGCTTGGCCACCATATATCAAAATCTTAGTTCTTTGGGGTTATTGATATTTTTCATATACATCTTATTTCATAGATGTGACATCTAACAACAATAAATCCATGCACATGCAATTAACGCAAGTTGAGCTTCCTCATATGGACATTCAAAAAGCATCTTCACCACAAATTTATCTTTATCTTCAAATTATGCATCATAGATACATATCCTTTTTCATATACAAGGTAGATGGATTAGGGATGACTCTTTAAAGAGTAGTGTTATGAAGAAACATTTGAAATTTTCTTTTACAAATGTAGTAAAATTTAAATACATTGTTTTAAAGCGTACATTGGTATTTGGTCCTAAATTTATTTAATAACAAAATAACTTTGAAAAGAATACACACACACACACACACACACACTTTAAGATTGAAACTTGCATACCACATTTATATCTACAATAGATTTAGCGTTGCTACTTTCGGAATTTACCCGATTTTCATGCCATTGCATGGACCAGTCCTTTGCTACAAAGTACACCATACAGGTATCGAAGCAAAGGAATTTACATACTGCAATGTACAGAATGTAAATTTCAAAATAAAATAATAATAGATAATGTTTACAGGATTGTCAACATTTATTGTACAAACTATCCCTTTGGATTAAAAATAGCAAACACTAAAACACTTAAAAGACCCTAGCATTGATTTATCAACACCATAAAATATGAAATAAATTTGGACTTCAATGTGAATAATAACAACTAGAGTGTCAATAGTATGAAAGAAGAAACATGAATGATCTTTTATATATGAACATTTTTTAATTGTAAGGAGTATACCACTTGTGAAAATTACACGCAATTCTATGTTGGAAAAGTAACTAGGTTTGTTTTTCATAATTATCTTTGTAGTTATGTCATTATGTATATTTTTTGCATAAGTAAAGAAGAAATAAAATATTATTTGTTAAGCATGGGTTTCATGCTCGTAGGGTTTTTCATGAGTCAAAAGAAATATTATCATATGTAAAAGACCTTTTTGGGAAATTTGTATCAAGAAACATTATTTTTGAGTCTATAAAGTCAATTTGGACTCCCAAGACAAAATTGGCCCCGCCTGTGAAAGTCAGCCTAGAAGAGGCCTATTCAACCTTTTGAAAGGTGTGTATATAGCCCAAAGACTTTGACCTATTGGAGCACATACTTCACAAGTTCGATCTGCAAGGAGAACAAGAAGTAAGAGTGAAAAAGTTAAGGAGAAGGAAAAGTCAAAGCAAGGAAGAAGGCCTGAAAAAATATTATTTTTTTTCCACGCGTGCGAGAAGATTAGGGTTTTTTGTGTGAATTTCAAGGGCCGAAGTTGCAGGTCCGAATTGCATACCTGAAGGAGCAAGGTCAAGATTTTGATAGAGGCAAAGCTGGCAAGGTTTGACCTTCGTTGACTTTGGACAAGATCATTTGGCGGGTTGACATGGGGCTTGAGGAGGTCTTGAACTTTATATTTGGCTCGTGGAGGTCTCATTTTGATATGATTCTATAAGAAGAGGATTGTTTTGGGTTTTTCCCAGTGGTGGCGTTTTACCTTGACATGGAGCCTATATCTTGTGTTCTTTGTGTTTTGTGATCTTCAAAATTTTTATAATTGTTTGATGAAGAAGTAAAAACAAAATAATAAAATGGCAACTAATATCACAAGTAATTATCAAGTAAAGAGTATCAACATTAAATTACAAATACATTTATTATACAACACCATAATTATTGCTAAAATAGTCAAATTCAAAAGATTTAAAAAGTTTGATGGTCATATTAAAAAAATTAAACATTTTGAGATTCATAATAATAATTTGTGGAACTTTGAACATTTTCATTCATTTAGTCTCTCAATGACCTTACCACCCAAACTAAATATGTACAAATTTGTCTTATCTAGGGGAGGGACGCCATTAGGCGAACACCTCCACGTCAGCCATCCACCCCGTCATGCTGGAAAACCATTTTCTGTACGACACCTATCCCTTGCATGCAGTGATGTGTTTCCCACCTACTAAACCGGTTTGGCAAGTATTTGGCAAGGTTTAGGGTTCCATTCCATGATTACACTGCGGGTAGTTCATTCCACCGTTCATTTCTATTTGGGACCATTGCTTGTCCGTTCCCAGAGCCAGTTGTTGACCGTCACTGCTCCAATGGCGGTGACCACCATTACTATTGTGCGTCATGCAGGTAGTGGCTTCGTAGTGTCGGGTGGTGGTTTATTGTTTAGCGAAGGTGGTCGTTCTTCATCTCACAATGTTGTATTCATCCATTCGTGTTGTTTTTCCACTTAGTTTTTCTTCCCCATCTGGTGGTATGGCCTCGTTCTTCCTCTGCCTTTATTCCTGTGGCTAATTACGCTCGGCTCCGTGTTGGAGATGGTCGTTTCATGCAACGAACGGATTTTTCAAGTTTGTGGTTGAATAATTTAGCTGCAATTTCATTATTTAACTTATTTTTGGTCTCTATCTGACAATTTTGTTGTTGTTTTGGAGGTTTTTGCAGGTTGTTGCAGTCTGAGCTACTGCTTGAGCATCTAGGGTTCCTGTGGCTTTCTGGCATGGAGAAAAAGGTAGGACACTGTCCTACCAGTCACCTTTACTGTGTTTTTTAACACATTTAACCTACATTGGAAAATTGTTCCATTTTTTACCTGTTTGTATGTGTTTACCTATCTATATGTGTTTACCTATGTGGGTTTAGGGTAATTATTGAGTTTTGGGTTGTGGGTTTAACCTACATTAGAAAATTGTGCCATTTTTTACCTGTTTGTATGTGTTTACCTGTGTGGGTTTAGGTTAATAATTGAGTTTTGGGTTGTGGGTTTTGGATAATTATTAATAAATAAGTCAATGTAAACAATGGTAATATCACAATAGTTTAGTGGGATTTAGTGTGAGTGCATTGACATCTAGATAAACCATTAGCTATCGGCTCTCTGCTATGCTCAACAATGTTGGGGTATTTTATACGCTATGCTTGGTTGTTCTATATATTATGTTCAATAAGCTTAGATCTGTTCTGCAATGCTTGTATATTCTATACTCCACTATGCTTGGTTGATGTGCTCTATACACTTGTCTCTACTTTGCTTGGTTGTTCTATATGCTATGCTAGGCGGCTCTATATGTTGTGCTCAATATTAGTTGCTCTACTCTCTATGCCCTGCTACTTTGCTAATTCGTTGGCTAATTTGTTGCTACACTAATTCGTCACTATGCTAATTGGTAGCTATTCTAATTCGTTGCTATGCAAATTCATAGCTATGCTCATTCAGTCGGCTAGGGTTTTGTGGTCTCATTCGATTTTGGGTTGTGGTTTTTGGATAATTATTGGGTTTTTCAGTCTCTATCGATTTTGGGTTGTGGGTTTTGGATAGTTATCGGGTTTTTGTGGTCTCATGCAGTTTTGCAATTGTGGAGTAGGAAGTATGCTATTCTCTGATATAAAATCATGTTATTTGTCTTCTCGTAGCTCGTAGCTACCTCTTGGCAATGTTAAATGGCCTTAAAACCCTTCTCAGGCTTCCATTGGGCTCGAGGGAAGAAACTGCTTAAATCTAAGACCAGATACACTGTTGTTGCCATTTGTGTTACACAGTTATTCCCGAGATCCCATAGAGTGAGTGTGTGCTTGACTTTTGCCTAACCATATGATGGTTAACTATCTGTTGGCTTTGATTTTATTCCAAAATTTACTGAAAAATGCTTAAATTTTCAGCGATTTGTTTTCAACTGTAAATATTAGGTATAAGTCCTGTCACAGTGAACTCAAGAATATTTCCAAATTCTGAATTAATTTTGTATATAAACTTCCAATATTGGAGAGTAATTTTCTTTAAAATTAATGTTCATATGTGATATTATTCAGAGCCTCTTGTTATAAATTTAGGATAGTATATGTTAATTCTTGTGTGATTTGGTGATTTTGGGAATGTCCCATTTTTTGTCATGGATAGAAAAAAGGTGTTTTCATTTGAAACATCTAACTTGAAAAGACATCTAGGCTTGGCAGCTTAATGCATTCTCATTCATATTCACTTTTTATATCATATTATCTAGAAGATGTAACTATTTATATCAATTAATTTATGTGCAATATCTTCAAGCCACCTTAAAATGAGTTCAATTTTTTTCTTTCTCCACATTGTGCATTTACATCTAAAGATACCAAAAACATTACTATGGTATGGAAATTATTTATGTGCTAATAGAAGTCGTTGGCCATTGGCTAATTGTGCAAGTTGTCATTTTGATTGATAAATGGCATTGTAACATCCTCCTTAAGGTTAAGAGGTAGGAAAGATCTTTCTTTATATTGTAGTGAAGTGATGAAAAATTTCCCTTGCTACTGTTAGATTTATTTTCCTACTTTGTAAAAGTATACATACATTTGTCATAGCTTTGGTGTAGTATGCTAAATAATATTTTAGTGCCATCTATGATCCTTTATTTCATGGTTTGGGTTGGGAAGTTTTCATGCGCAACTGGTTGGGATTAGGTTCATCTTTGAGTTTGACCAATACTAGCCACATATGACACAAAGTCGGGTGCTTTATATCTCTCCATACAAAGTAAGCCACAATTGGATATTCTACTTTTCTTAAAAGGTAATTTTTTATGCAGCTAAATTGTCATAACTTAGGTTTCCTTAACTCCAACATTTGAACTATTGTAAAACCATTGGGAGAATTGTTTATACACAAGCACTCTCCTACAAAGTTTCTTATCAAATCTCTATGTTTTCAATCAGAGGATATATATCTGAATCATTTAATAATGGTAGATGTGCTAGCTTGACATTTTTTTAACAACAAGTGCAATATCATAGGTAATTTTGTTTAAGGCTATTAATTTTGTAGATCTATGTTCGTAGATGAATAATAGCAGTTGATTCTTCACATATTGGTTACTTCTTTAGTCTTAAAAATCCCACAATAGATCTTGGCTCTTCTAGCATGGTTGGGAAAAGGAAGCAAAGCCTTGTACTTCGATGTTTTTCTTTTTGTGATTTTGCATTGAAAATTCATTCTTTGCTTTTGCAAAACAATCCAAGCCTTACAACTTTTTCAATTACAAACATTTCAAGAATCCACGCCTAACATGGTTGGTTTTTTTACTATACTTAATATGTTGTTTACTTGGAATCTATTATTGTAGCATTTATGATTGTGTTGTTGTATTTTTGTAGGCACTGAGTGATGGATAATTAGAATCATGTCCAATCATGAGACATTTTGATTTTTCATTGTGGGAGTTTCAAATGATTTTTACAAGCCTTGAATACATGCACTACATGCAGGATATAGAAAAGTTGGTTTAACAATTTGAATTCCCAAATCTAGGTTGTTATATTCTGGTGGTATCCCATGGATTAACAATTAAAATCATTCATCTTTAAGGTAAAATGTGGTTAGGGTTTTTGCTTAATTGAATTTATTTTTAGAAGTGTGAAGAGCATGATCAAACAGGGATTATGTATAATATGTATTGGAGCCCTAATTCCAGATCATCATAATTCCAATTCAAATTCAATTTAACTGCATGGATCACCATAATTCCTATTCAAATTCAATTTACCTGCATGGATCATCATTATTCTAGATCATAATTCCAATTCAAGTTCAATTTGGTTTATAGTTTAGCTTCTACTATGAAACCAATCAACATATTGCATCCTTACAAAATTCACATTGCGAATATTATGTTGACTTTCATCATAATTCCATATCATAATTACAATTGAAATTGACTTTCATCGTAATTCCAAATCATAATTACAATTCAAATTGAATTTCATCATAACTCCAAATCATAATTACAATTCAAATTCAACTACCCAGTAGAGCAAACAAACAAGAACGGGTCCCAAACAGAAATGAACATTGGAATGAACTACCCGCAGCGTAATCATTGAATGAAACCATAAACCCCGCCAAATACCTGCTGAACCGGTTTTAATAGGTGGGCAACACGTCACTGCATGCACGGGATAGGTTCCGTTACAAAATTCATTTTGCAATATCAGTTACAAAAATTAATTCATGCCACCCCGATGGCCTCCATTACTTGCATTGCCTAGAATTGTTGAGTCTCCTACCTGACCCAAGTATGGTGGACAACCCAAGATTGGTTGATTAGGATGTGCCTGAATCTTACCATATCCTTGACTCCAATTTTCTCCTTGTAGCCATGGAGGGACTGAGTAACCCAAGTGTCTACTTGTGTTACTAACTCAAGCACTGGGTGCAAGTGTCATATAAACACAGTTTAGATTTAAATCTACACTGGTAGGGGTATATGAGGTGGGCAGAACACTTGGCTGATAGCGGGGGACTTAGATGTTAATCAGCTCTTGGTATGATGGTGTGTGCTCTACAATGTGGTCCAGCGTATTGGACATCATCCTATTTGCCTCAAACTGGCTTGGACCATAGACTTCTGTGCTTGTCATCCCTCCTCTTCTTTCCAACACTTCTTGAACCTTTCTTGCCTCCCTCTCTTGCCTTGCCAATTGTTTTTGATGTTCCTTATCTTCCCTTGATTTTTATCTTTCCATCTTTTCCTTTGTTCGAGCTTCTACTGCTACAATCCTTGCAGCTCTCTTGTCCTTGGCCAACTCCTTCTTTCTCTTTTTAGTTTCCTGAATTTCATTTTTTTTATGTTTAGAATTAAACAATAAATTCATATAATCTTCAGATGTGAGCAACTATGAACTGCTCCCTAAACAAAGATAATCTACAGTTGAGTGCCTTGATGAGGCCTTCACTCTCTCTACTAGTAGCTTTAGGAATGCACCAAGTAATCTACAATTTTCCCCTTGCTCCATAGGATCTGACACCTAGCTTTCAGCCACTGGTATAGCTGATTGGCCCCCATTAACTTCTTCGGGTGCCTCATGTTGAACAGGCTCCTCTTCCAGTGAACCATTGTCCACAAAATAATGAACAAGTTTGGTGTTCAACTCTAATGGTTGTGAAGGCATGTCCATGCTTTCCTCATTGGTGGTAGACACATTATGTGGGTTGATATTCATCATGGCCTCTGCCAACCATGAAGGTGGTCTTACCTGGGTTGGCATGCTCAACTGTTCATTGTTTAATCATGTTACATTATCATTTGAAATCAAGTTTTCATTTTCATTTGCTTCATCAACTGCCTCATATGGAATATCACATGCAGAATTGGCATGTGGTTCAGTAGGTGTGACAACCTCCATGACATTGACAGTTGGTTCATGATTGAACTGTGTCTCATTCACTTGTTCATCATCATCACCACATAAGTGCCCTTCATAAAGGGACATTATACCTTCAGTAGCAGCAACATCTTCTTAAGCATCAACTTGGTCTTGTAAGTTCTCTGCTTCTTAAACTTCCACATAAAATTCTTGGCTACAACAAGTATCATGCACGAGAGAATCAACATTAAGTGGCCATATACCAGTCCTCCTAAATCCAGCCTTGATATTAGAAGGTGTGAGAGCCCTTTTTAATGCTTTACTTGCAAGCTCAGCTAGCTCAAACCTCTTTACTTCCACCCCTAGATTCTTTGCCATCCACGAAGCTCGCTCAATCCTGAAATAATTCTTGAAAGGACCAAACATGCTGACATCAAGGGTTTGACATCTGTGAGTGGTATGAGCTGGCAATGTTAACAAGTCAATGCCAAAATTGTTGGCCTCCTCAATTGTCTGCAAAGCCATGTGGCTTCCATGGCCATCTAAAATCAGTAGGTGTTTGTTTTCAGGCGAGACACCACCTGGTACAGATGCAGCAAAATGACAAAGCCAATTCAGGAATAGTTCCTTTGTCATCCATGCATGGGGATGTGCTGCCATGCATGCACCTGGTTCATAGTTCTGTATATAGTTTTTTAGTTGTGTTTTACCTTTGAATAGGTAAAATCCTGGGATTGAAGAACCAATTGCATTGACACAAGAAAGTATAGTGATCCACTCCCTGCTCTTAGGCAAAATCTTAGGCACATTTTTGCTCCCTCTTTTGGAAATTACCCGCATACCACAATTCCTTCCTACCTGTAAGCATGTTTCATCACAGTTCCATATATGGTCTGGGGCATATGAGTGTTGCTCATATGCAGCAGAAAGAGTGTTATAGAACTTGGACACAATTTCAGGGCATAGATTTAAAGCTTTGTCTCTTTCAAGGCCCTCAGTTGTATGTAGCACAAGGTCTAGATTCCTTTTTTAAATCCACTCCACCATGATTTACCAGGAAACCCATCTTTGAAGGGGTTTGGCCTCCCCTGACAGATTTGAGCTACTATGGATTTCAGTTGTATAATCTCTAACCCATGTCCCAATTGGGCCATCTCCTTACACCACTCAACCACCTCAGCCTCCTCCTCTTCCATCATAACTGTAGCAGGCCCTCTATGCTTCGTATTAGTCGACCCATTTATCCAATAATGTATGTTAGAGGAAGAAATACCATGTTTTTTTGTAGAGGCACGGATTAAATATCCATTAAACTCGATGTCATCAATTGTTGCCTACATGTCTTACTTTGTGCAGCCTCTGATGGCACTGATTTTCTTTGTTGAACTTGCACCCTACACTGTGGTTGAAGGTGGCTACATGGTTGATGGTGGGATAGCATGATCTACAACCATAGTGCCCTTTTCAACGACACTATTGGGTACATTGTGAGCATTCACATCACCCCCCTATCCTCATCTGATGAAGTGGACCGCAGTTGGGCCCCCCTCGCCCGTTGCCTCCTCCTATTCCTTGTACAATCTGCAATAGAAACTCTTGGCATGGCTGCAACAACCTACAAAGTGACCACCAAATTTTGATTTTAAAAAACTATATTAGAAAACAAGGAAATTCATTGGCCTTTGTAATCAATGAGCAACAACAATCAGTGCTTTAACTATATATTGTAGCTTCATACATCTCGAATCTGAAAATCATTATTGGAAGGGTTTAAATTTCTTTATTTGATTCTTAGATGATTTTTATGAGTTATCAGGAAGAGCTATTCCTTTTTAGTTTTATAACATGTTTGACATAACACAATTTCTATGACCCAACTATTTTGTTGTGTCATCAAATGATTGTTTCTAGGAACTGGCATGTCTTTCTTCAATGAAAACAACAACAAGTTTAAGAATGTCTGTTGTTTAACATGATTTCGTCTTGTGAAAAGGGTCAGGTGGTATCTTGTGAGGGATTCATTCAGTGGTCTAAAGCTAACATGTTTAGCTCTAAAGAGCCAATAAAGTAACACTTAAGTAAGGGAGAGGTGAGGAATGAAGTGATCCAGTCCTGCTTATGTTGATAAGAAGTCCTAATAGTGGTAGCATACTTAAGTAAGGGAGAGGTGAGGAACGAAGTGATCTGGTCCTACTTATGCTGATAAGAAGTCCTAATAGTGGTAGCTACTCTACCAAGCACTTAATTCAGTAAGTAGCTACTCTAGCTCTGACATTTCACGGTTTTGGAGTTTATTATCGAATAAAATTCTAGGCTCGAGCCAAACAGAAGGGAGACACTAACCAAACTATCTCCTCTTGCACCATTTCACAGTCAAAATTCAAGCCTTTATGTTGCTCAATAATTGATGTTGTAAGTGTTTATAATAACTGGAAACCCCAAACCTGGATGCAAGTGTCAATGACGACATTTAAATGATAAGACGGACCACTAGCGGGTTGGGAAGCCATCTGGCTTTGTGCTTCGTCCTAAGAGCCCACAGCAGCTGGATTAAAAACACCTTGCAGGCGACATTTATTGTCTCCGAAAGATGTGAAGAGCTCATCTCCTTCATCACCATGGCCCCTGCAAACCGTTTTGTTTCTCCTCCCCTTCTTCATGGCGTTTGTTCTCTGCATGCGGCTGAACCGTGTTTCAGAACTGCTACAGGCAGTCGTTGCCTGATTCTCCCTTGTCAAGATTTTGGTAATGGTTTTCATTTTTCGCATTCCTGTCATTGTCTTCTTGCTTGTGGTTCGCCCACCCCTGCTCCCGCTCAACGTCACCTTCCTTCCAATTCTCCCGTTGTCAATTCAGCCATGGCTTGCCTCAAGCACCACATGCGTAGTAGACGTGGAGGTTCGCGTGGTGGTTTTAATCGCTCACGAGCTTCTACCAGCTCCACCTCTGACTCCTCGGACTCAACTACTGAATTTCCCAACTCGCATAGCTACCCGAACACCAGAAGTGGAAGAGGTTGGAGGAACAATGCTGTCCACACTGTGGATCTCCCGCCCTCTCCTCTTTCTGGCCCTCTCAGCACTCAATTTCGCTTCTGCAGTTCCCTATACAGGCCTACAATTACTGCTACCATCACAATTTCTTTCAAGGAAGAGTCTGCGACGCAAGCTACTCTGTCCAGTCGTGGAAACAAGCAAAATCAGGCAGAGTCAGGTAGTCAAGGGATCAGCAACAAGCAGCAAGGAGAAAGCAGTAAGGCTCTGCATGGCAAAGACAAAGCTGAAGACACTGGTAAGCGACAGATGGATGTTGTAGGCATGGTGGATGCTCCAACTGTTCAAGGACGAGGCGCGTCTGAAGAGGATGACGATTGGTATCAGTTTGCCTACCGGATTGAGGAAGAGCCAGCTCCGGAGGAACCACCAGCCTAACACGTGGCCTCATGCAACGCTTTCCATCTCCCAGGTGGACTCGTCTCGCTGTTTTATGGTTTCTTGGTCTTGAGCAAAGGTACCCGGTTTTGTGGTTTTGTGGTCTGGATGTGTTCTGTCTCCACGACAAGTGTCATGAATTCTCTGATTATGTCATATTGTTACTTGGTTATGTCCCTGTCTTTTTGGTTCAGGATTTGCATTCCTCTTTGTTCATTTTGGAAATCCAAGGTCTAGATGTTCAATGGTTTGTTTCCCCCATAGCAGGGGCAGTCTTTAAAGTTTCTTGGACTGGTTTCCCCTCTGTTGGGGCAGTCCATTACCAACAGTTGCATTTTGTGATGATGGTTGATGCTTAACGCCTCTGAGATCAGGTTTCTCTGTAACTTTTTGTATCATATTAATAGATCAATACTACTTAGAAAAAAAGATAACTGGAAACCCCAAATAAGAAATAATAATGTTATTGAGTGAAACAAAGACAAACTAGTAATAACTCGAAAATGAATCACACAACCAACTGCAACATTGGGTGCAAAGTGATTTCTAATTTGCAAGAGACCAAAGCCCTGCTTTCCAATGCAAAAGAAGCTTCTATTAACTCAATGAGAGGCACTATTATGTTGGTTTGGCTATCTTTTGACATGACTTGACTTGGTTTGTACCTTTGTATGTGAACTCCCGAAGTTATGTATGCATCCATAGCTCAATGATGGTTTTCTTAGCACATTCACACTTTGTGTGGAGAGAAAGCACTACACCTTTGGACCAGTTTATGATGATGTAGCCTTCAAAGGGGTTACATACATAATTGAAGTTGGCTTGATTATGATCTATCAACACAATTTTAGTGATTCATTTACCACATCTAAAGGTCATTGTTGAGCATTTAAAATATATCCATTGCTCAAGCATTTTACCTTGTACCATTGTTGAGCATTTAAAATATATCCATTGCTCAAGTGTTTTACCTTGTACCATGTTGTTTTCTTTAGTTTTCCAAGTCCCTTTTATGTTTTATTTCTAATAGAAATCGTAATGGAGACCCACACATGAAGGTAAACTTTGTGTGAGACAATAATTGCATTTTTTGCAGTATTTCAGATATTACAGAGAACTACATGTGTGTTAGATTTGAAAGATCATTCTTCCATTTGATGCTTTGTTAACTCGTTGGCATTTTACAAAGTGAAAGAAAACACGTCTCCTTTTCAAACACCTAGACCTATATTTGAAAAATGGCTTATTCATAGGAAAATTGGACAATTCAGTTTTTTTTATCAAACCTAGTGCATATATTATTGTACCATAGATCCGCCAAATTTATTAGAATGTCATAATATCATATTCTGAAATGTTATTTCTGTAGAATTTCATAATATCATATTCTGAAATGTTATTGCTGTAGAATGTCATAATATCATATTATGAAATGTTAAGTCTACAGGAATAACAATAGCACAAAATTAGATGGAGGGATGCTAACAACTAGGCACAATAACTCTATTTGCTACTATAGTAGTTTGATATTGAGTTGCAGGGTCAGATTTGATGTACGCTGTAATGGTTTTAGTAAATCAGTAATGAAATTGGTTGTAATGGCTTTAGTACCTGAGGCTATTTGTCTTTCCTCTTTGAAAGGATATTCTTTGCTATTATAGTAGTCTGATATTGAGTTGCAGGGTCAGATTTGAGGTTATAGTGGCAATGAAATTGGTTTCTAAATCAATAAATCAGTAATGAAATTGGTTGTAATGGCTTTAATTTACCTTTGTTTCTCAACAGAAATAACATTATTCATTATTCAACAAAAATGGTAACATTATTCAACAAAAACATACCTGTATGTCTCCAGCAACTGATGAATAGAGTGAATGTAACACTGTGCACACACTCAGTTTGTATGTTTCCAACAACTTCTGAAACTTTTGAATAGAATGAATGTAACAATGTTTGAACACTTTGATTGCATATCTCCAATAGCTGATGAGTAGAATGAATGTCTGAAATGAAAATGAGTAAGAGTTGATGTTTTATAGTTTTTTCATATAGAATTTAATTGGTAGGGAAGTTTGGCATAGATTTCCATCTCCCAAATTCAAATGTGTGGCCTCGATTGATTTGTACATGATCAAATGGTTGATAATATTTGAAGGTTGATCCATGTGCTTTCCTATTTTTAATTCCTGAATTGAAAAGTCTGGTGTGTTGGTGACATTTATTGAGAATGTTGAGAATTGTGTGTTGAGTATTGAATTATGTCATTTATTGTCATTAATCTTGAATGGAATGTTGTCATTTATTGTCTTTAATAGATTGAATGGTTAAATACACATATACATATGGCTGACACACATTTCACCTATTCTTGTGCAGGTATTACTGAGCAATGGGATGTGTTGCTCTAGTGGAAATCTGTAGGTGACTGTTTAATGGGATAGGTGTACTCCTGAATAGAAGTCAATGGAATGTTTTGTAGTGCATTTTTCCTTATTTAGTAATCCAGAGCTGGAGATATGTGGGACATTATGTCTTGTTAATATGTGATGTTAAGGTTTGGTATTTGACACTTGTTGACCCAATCAATGTGGGCCCACTTTGGACTGAATTATATAACTTATATAACTTAATATAAAGTAATTATGTACAAATTTTTTATGATTTATGAATATTTTTTATGGATGTGTGGGACCAATACTATAACTAGTATTGGTCCCTACACAACAATATAAGAACAACACGTTATATTATATATTATTATGCATAGATTTTACATTTTCCATTCTCAAAAATATCAAGCAATTTATAAAAGGGTTAAGTGGCATTTTATAATTAGTTGTAGTTTAGCATTAGGAAATTTAAGTGTAAATATTTTGAATTTGAAATAAGGTCCATGAAGGGTCTATGAGGCATAGAATTGTCTCTATAGTAGCTTTTCTTCCTCATTTCTTATTAATGATGATTATGTTAATTGTAAAAGGAATTTCCTTCTCAAAAACAAATTGTAGTTTTTACCCTTGAAGCCAATATAAAATACTTTGGTTCTGTAAAGAGATTAGATTCATATTTTGTACTAAGAAGGTGATTGTATAGGAATTCATTCAAACATTTAGTACCCAATCCATGTCACTACTATTTGGTTGTTTTCACAATACTTGAGGTTGATATGGTCAAAGCACTAGACTTGAACGAGTCATGGAAACACATGTGCAACATGTAAAAGCTAAGATGACACAAAAAATGAGAAAGAACAAGAGCATTAACCACAAGGATAAGTCAATTGAAATATTATGTTTCTTATTTTATTCATGTGGAGGCTTTTCCTGTTGTAATTTTGTTGTTGTAAATACAATATTTAAATCAAAATAGAAACTCAAATTGAAACCCATCATTAAAAAACCCATGTTTTGCACTACCACTTGTACAATAAATTTAGATTTACTGCAACAATAAAATAACGGATGGGAAAAATTATCATATTGTATAATCGCCAATGTCCATGATTGTCAAATTTTAAGATATGTGCCTAGATTATCCCTGAAATTTGCCTAGAAAAATCCTTAAATCTATCGAAAACATCTCTAAAATCTCTCCAAAGCATCCCTTAAAAAAAATTTCGATGTCTTGGGGATAGCCAACAAGTTCTCGAGTCCCAAATGAACTCCCTAGTAGTTTGAGGATGTTTGTTAAGGGTTCACAATTCCGCAAAACGTGGGAAATACAAGGTATGCATGTTTTTTCGAAGGGGTGGTGTTGAATTTTTATAGGATCTTCTAAACTGATAATTACTTCTTATGATTTCTTACATTAATATTTTATTTTATTCAAATTCATCATAAATAAATTGCGCAGAAGATATAAAGAATAGAAACAAAATTCCAATAATATCGTAAAGAAATAGCCAAACATGAACACAAACATTTACCGTGCGAAAACCCGCATGGGGGAAATCCCAACAACCTTTTTCTTAGAGAAATCATTCAATTCAATAAGAGACACACCTAGGTATTCTAGTCAATCACAGGGCCAAACTAACCAGCAAAGTATACTTGGTCAAACCTGATCCAACTACCTCCTAGTCAAGTCATAAGTGTGCCCAACAAACTCAGTCTAATATTATTTCCTTATGCCTAAATTCCACCTCCTACTCCTTGAAATTTGGCATGTTCCACAGAGATTTGGTTTTGCTTTCATCTCAGAAATTTTGACCCTGCAATTGAGCCTTGGATTCGTCTTTCAAAAAGCCTTAGATTCATCTTGTTCCTTGCCTCATATTTACCCTTTTTTCTGTCTCAGATGATTAGAATTCTTGCTTGAGAAGTTTCCGCTTTGACTAGAGTCGACATGACTAGGAGGAGGGCTAAACTAACTTGTTTGGAGCCAAAAATTTAATTTTCAAAATTCAAATTTTCTCTTTTTTTAAAGGACGTGAAAAACATGCTTTAAAATTTCTCTTCTGACAATAGCAAGAAGAACATGCTTTATATTTTTCATTATAAATACATCAAGGGCTAAAATATTAATTATGAAGACCGATCATAGGTACAATATTCAACTCTCCCTCTTAGCTAAGGAGGTATCCATAATGACTACCTAGATGTTTTCATGTTGACAAATTTATCTAAGAAGAGGTTATAACAATTTAGCATCAACATTATTCAATTACCATAATCTTGGTCAATAACTTTGACACATGGTAAATCAACGTCATCAACAAGTTACCATAATTTTAGTTGGTACCTCTTATCTACGGTGTATTCTCACCATAATATTGGTTACTACTCCTGACACATGGTACATTATTAGAATTAACTAGTCACCATTATTATGGTTGACACCTCTGACCCATGGTATATTAACTAGTCCCAGTTCACCATCATCCTAGTCAGTCTCTTTGACTCATGGTGAAACCCTAGGGAAATGTTCAATCATTTTGAGTACTTTGGTCCCAAATCCAAAAGCCTTGCTCTATGCCATGAAGCTAAATGGGCCCACTCAACCTAAATAGAGTGTACACGGAGCTTGATGCTAAAAGGAACCCACTCAATTGAGTGATCCTGGGCCATTAGGACCATTTTTCCTAATTCTTTTCAATATACTTGACACACGAAGAATGATTGTCTTTTGTTGGACCATTCTCCATATTTCAGTCATACTTGACACAGGGAGAATTTCTATCCCTGATGCTATCACTATGGACCATTTTCCTTGATCCTAGTCAACCTTACCTAGAGAAAATGATTATCCTTTATGTTGCAATTTCATCACTCCCTCTTGTTGAGAGATGCATGCTTTAATCACTCCAAACTTGTCCTCGAATATTTAAACTTCATCTTGGAACAGTGGCTTTGTCACCAATCTACTTGACTGAAGAATAGTACTGAAACCATATTGCTTCCTTTTGTACCATGTCTCGGTTCTAGACCTCATTGTGCTTCAACCTGTCATCATGGTCATCACCTGCACCTAATCAATACAATCCTAAAAATAGCTTGTGTAGCTATATTGCTTCACAACTCACCAACCAAGCTGCAATATACTTAGTGTTTGCAATACATAGTGCAATAGATATTTTCTCCCTCCTCATCCAAGAAATCATTTCAGAGACCAAACTAAAGCAATATATTAATGAACCCTTTATATCTTTGGCACCCTTTGCCCGATCTAAATATGTGACTCCTTGCAATTGTAATTCACTATTGGAGGTATACCTCATAACTGACTTTAACATGACCAACTATACCATGCGAGTACTTCAACATATGTTGAGCCAGGTTCATCATCATGGATACTTTATGGTTACCATAAATGGGTGCTCTTCCTGAAATAGCTTTTGTTATGTTAATCATGGTTGCTCCCTCTACCACTGCTACTTTCTAATATATCAGTTATTTAGCCTGACAATGTGAATGACAGTTCGTCATTTTGAACTCAAAGAACAAATTTTTCTTGAAGCCAAAACAAGGCTCTCTAACAACTCCCTCTATTATCAAAACAAATATTTTTTCCACTGTTACTCCCTCTGACACGAGTCCTTCTACTTTCATCGAAAATAAATCATATAAGAATAAGGTCAACCATGACTCATCAGATATCCATCAATCCAAAAATTCCAAGCCCAACATATCTATTTGTGATCATACAAAGACTTCTTCAATCATGAAACTTATTCTCATGTACCTCAAATCCCTGAGGTAGCCTATGTACCCTTATTCTTCCTCAATTACTACATTGAGAGAAAAACGATCTTTGCACCACCTGGTGCAATTTTCAAAGTAATGATATTAGGTTCTAATATAAGTGCACCTAACAATTGAAGAAAACATCTTGTCATTATCCTCATCCTCTTTCTGGGGGAACCTTCTACTCACAACTCTCTCTTTGTACTTTTCTATGCTGCCATCTTCTACACACTAGATCTTGTAGATCCATTTGGAAGTCACCATTAACTTCTCTTTGGCACAATCAAGGTATACTTCAAACTTGTTGATCTTCATGCTTCTTTTGAGATTGGATCTTATCTAATACAATATCTCTCAACACAAATCATAAATTACGGGAAATTCCTCTTGTCACACACTTTGTTTCGTTCTTTCATTACTTCCATATGTTTCCAGAGCCTTGGTAGCCTTCACTATGTACCTGCAATCCTCACTAGGAGGCCAAGGAAGAACAATTACAACTCAGCAAAAGAAAATAAAGACGAGAGGTTAAATAATATTAAAACAAAAACAATAATAATCAAGGAAGAGAGAGATATAAAGTACTTATCTTTTGAGGGTTATAGGAAATGTCATCTCTCTCTTTATCTTAGCCTTCTTGCATCCATCTTGCAAATTTATCATCAATCTCATCCCCATAATCAGGATGATGACATTCCTTCCTTGCATGGGTTAGAGTTTCTTCTTTTAGTAGAAACATTAATTCATATCTAGGGTTTTATCTAAAAACCTTAAGGGTTTTACATCCAAGACTTAAAGACCTATAGCATTTACAAACCCTATTTTTACATACTCATTTTATACCCTTTACAAGTCCAACAGACTTTGCCATGTACAAATTCTCCTTTCCATATCCAAATGTCCAAAAGTTAGAGAGTCTTAGTCCCTCGAAAAATAATCAAGGATATTCCATCCCGATATCAAACTAAGATAATGTTTCAAGATCGGGGATCTTCCAATAAGATGCCTTCATCAAGAGATAAATATGACAAATTCATTTTAACATTGCAAGAAGTGATATTCTAGAAACCATGTATTCTTGTCTAAACATTGATCTTGACTCCTTCAATCCAAGTAGTATATACTTCATTATAATGGTAATAATAAGGACACATCAAATTCTGCACATGACTCATTTTTCTCAAGATGGAATCAACCTATTTTTAAATATAATCTTGTTATAAGTGAAGGTAATATCCAAACGAGCTTCTTTCATAATAGTGATCATTTTCCTCATTTCAAATTTTTATTGATTAAAGAATAGATTCTAGGAATGGTCATCCATATCTCATATTTAAAAATATAAGGCATACATTATCATCAGCACGTGCAATGATCTTTCCAGGGCCTTTAACAATGCAAGGTCCATGATAACAGATGGTGTTAATACTTTTCAAGCTTGTAGCTTCAACATCCAACTTTTGAGCACATTCTAAAATATAATGCAAAACAGGTCTGTTATGTAACAATTCAAATGTTTAGTATTTGTATGGATCACATATTTCCCTTATGTAGCTTTAATTTCATTTGAGAAGCAATCTGAATTTTTATTGCTTCTTGAAATAATAATATGGCATTCATGCTACATATTAGTAGAGTATCTCATTAATAAACTTATAAGGTGAATTAATTCCTTCATAGCTACTCTTAATGAATTCTTCAAGTATCCCTTGATATAAGGCAATAGATCATACATAGTCCTATGATCTAACTAAGGAGTAGAGCATAATCCTATCTACTTTCTCATGAAAAACAACTTTGATACAAGTCTTATTATCTTTCTAAAGAGTAGATCATAACCTTATTCAAATTTTCATGACCTATATTGATACATACTTTTCAACCAAGCATATTAATGATCATTTCCTCTAGTTGCGGTCAAGATCTTTGATCTAAATGAAATCATTGTAAATACATACATACATTTTATTCCAATCATTAAACTACACACTTGTAACTACATTGGTATCTTTATAGGTATGTGTCTCATACTTGTTTAACACATAATTATAGTACAAACTCATGCTTGCTTGGTAGCCAGAAAAAATCTTCAATACTTCAACCTTATGCACAAAGGATGAATTTGTTAGATTGTCTTTAGATGGAGATATTTCAAAACTTCCTTTTGGTTGCTTCCTTCAAGTTAAAACCAACTCAGTTCCTTAAGATATCAAGGGATTATTTAAAAACTCCTACAAACATGACTTTGAAATCATTTAAACAATAATGCAACTGACTTATTCCTCAACTCGTCAAAAAAAAAATTGACCACCTTCTAATACCTCCCATATTTGATTCAAGAGATTTATGCTTCTTGGGCCTTTCTTAGAACCACAATAATAATTAGTATAAGGATACTTTCAACTCTGAGGTAACTCGATCAAAAGGGATTTTCAACCTTCTCATAATATCATCACTATATTGAATAACCCTTAAAATGAATCTTCGATTATTATATTTGATGGAATCTAATCCTAAAATAGCGCTTCGCCCCTTATTAATCTTTCTGAGGAAAATCCTGAGACTCTCGGACTCCAAATTTAGCTTTTTAAGTATTTCAGGTTTCTCAGAGCATGCTTGAGGCTTCTCAACCTACTGCAACCAAATTGAAGTTTATTTTCGGCTTATTTGTAGTAATACTGAGGCATTAGGTTTTGGACTTATTTATAATATTGACCAAAGGAACAAGCATATCTCTGGTATATACCTTGTTAATCTATAATATTGAACTAGGAATTCTTTCATAACATATTTCATCATTGACTTGGCAAAAAAAGTGAAGATTTTCTTCAGACAAGAAGGCATATCTTGGCCTTGTTTTGTGATGTGCTTCTTGACTTCTTGGGTTAGAATAGAGCAATCCCTAGAAGTTAGCTTGAAGGTTTCTCTTCTTATTCTTCAAGGCTACTCTTATACCAATACCCTAATTTCGTGTTGATTTTTCATAGGATCTTCTAAATTGATAATTACTTCTTATGATTTCCTACATTAATATTTTATTGCATTCAAATTCATCATAATGAGATTACACAGAATATCTCAACAATAGAACAAAATTCAAATAGGATCATAAAGAGACAACCACACAAGAACACAAACATTTACCCTTAGGAAAACCCACATGGGGGAAACCCAACAACCATTTCCTTAGAAAAATTCTTCAGTTCAACAAGAGACACACCTATATATTATAGTCAATCACAAGATCGAACTAATTAGCAAAGTAGACTTGGTCAAACTTGGTCCAGTTGCCTCCTAGTAAAGTCATAAGTGTGCCTAAAAAGCTTGGTTTGATCTTATTTCCTTAGGACGAAATTCAACCTCCTTTTGCACCTTTAAATTCGACTTACTTCCTTCCATAGATATTTGATTCTACTTTCCTCTCATAATTTGGTCCTACACTTGAGCTTCAAATATGTCTTTCAACAAGCCTCATATTTGTCTTGTTCCTTGCCTCAGATCCGCCCTTTTCTTTCTACCTTAGATGATCTAAATTCTTGCTTGAGAAGGAGGACGAAATGACTTTATATATATATATATATATATATATATATATATATATATATATATATATATATATATATATATATTAAAAGAAAATTAGAGTTAATAAGACAAAATGACCTTTACGCCCATCTCATAACAAGATTCAATGAAATAAATCATATTCCTTCCAGAAATTTAGGAATACTACTTCTAGTTTCCTACCCTCCCCCATTGTTTCTTAAAGCAATATAGTATCAAGATGATGAAGTTGATTTAACCTATATAGAGTAATTTTTTAATTCAATACCCAAACTTAAAATTTTGTTAGAGAGAAGTAACATGAGTGAACATTATAAGGGGTATAACGTTTCTAAGTGCTCCATCATTTGTTTTCATTTTCCACTATGAATCTCCCTCAAAGATTTATCCTTTGCATTAGTTATATAGTATTTCTCCTATGGCTTAAGGGATTGATTCCATCCCTACATCTAGGCTAATACCCCTTATTACTTCAATCTCTTCATAAAAAATAGCCAAACTTATTTAAGAAAACATTTGTTGGACCCTGAGCAAGAATCCTAGTTTTCAAAAGAGAAGAGATTTGAGTAAAATGTCTAGATTATAAGGGGGTTTTGGAGGGGATAACAAGAATACCTTGAAATAAAGGACTACCTTATCTATATAATGTTTTTGACTTTGACCCACCCTTCTTGGAGTGCCTCTCAAATATACTCTCACCCTTAGCTAGAGAGTTTTGGAGAAGGGAAGAAGAATTGCGCTAAATTTTTCCAATGATCGAGAGGAATATTTAAAAGGATTTGGATTCTATAAGGGGATTTAGAGGGAGAAATAAAGTACAACTTACCCTTAGAATTAATTTACTTTGATATGATGAACATGCATCTCTAATATTAGGGATATGTCTCTTTCTTATTTCCTTAGGGTGCTTCCTTTGAAACCTTATCTTGAACATAGTTAAAATATTCTTTAGGACCTCTTCTATAAGCATTGAAATTTTAATGGCTACATCCTTGATGTTGAGCCCTATCTGTAGTCTAAATGTTTCTCTAAATTTCCTTTTTCTCCTTCACCTTGAATACTCATCCCTTCTTATATATTACAAACTCTATCTACTTTAACTCCCCTTATAACTTAAGGATATACAACCTTCCATATCCATCCCCTTTTGGAAATTTTCATAAAGATATATTCTTCCAAATATCCATAAGTGTGACATCAAGAAGAATGAAATGGCACCTTCAAGTAATCAAGGGATCATACATATTTCCACCCACTTGTTTCACTTGCAATAAATTTAGGCCAACTTTCCTTAAGATCCATGTACTTCAATATCCTTGCAAGAAAACATGATGAGTTTCTTAAAGTTTCGACAATCATATCAAGATATGTTCCTAAACAATTCCCTATTTCTTTCGAAATTCCCAAATACCATAATTCTAGAGGTAAAATAGCTAACTTGACCCATAAGGGTGAAGTTGATTACATTTCCTTTCTTCGACCAAAGTATGGAGACCATATTTTCAAAGATAGAGAGGAAGAAACCCAATACAAAGACTTTTTTAGGGATCTTACCAACATTCACCATGGCTCTAAAAGAGAAAACTAACCACAAACTAGGTAATGAAATTTATGAGTGTTCCATGAAAAAGGTCCCCAAACCTTCTCTAACCAAATGCCTAAAAAAATTTCAAATTGTGATATTTGGAAGAATATCCCTAACAAGACTTTACCTTCCATCTCCAATATTTTGTGCATTAAGATATGCTCTCCCAAAACAAGATTCATTCTTCCCTCCTTGAGCTTCACACACTTAATTCTTCTTCTCCTACATACAATCCTTCACAAACTCAAAGATTTGTATTATATTTGCAGCACTTAGTTCTCCAATCTCAATACAACCACCCATCTACCCTTCATCATATTATAGATAGGAAGCCCTCCCTATAGGCCTCAAGTTATCAATATTTCTCTCCACTTCACAAGTCATTAGATCCATAAACCCTAGATTGTCATCTACAATGCAACAAGAAAATGGATTGGGTAAAGAAACTACATGGCATTCAAGGTGACAAAACTTCAAATCTAGAGTAAGCATACATTTCCCTATCTCTCCATTGGACAGGAGCCTAGCCTCGTCTATGTGATATCCAATAATTTTATTTGCACTTTGGATTTTCACCTCATCAGAGCTCCCAAAGGTAAACTACAATCCCCTTTCCCTAAGAATCAATTTGTACCTCCATCTCATGATCATCTTGATGGTCAGTGATTGACATGTACAAGCATGATGGAAGGTCAATGCCTTAGATGAGTCAATTTTGTGTGCCTTGACCCGATGGCAAGGTGTACCATAAACAAGTTAGTCACATCACAAACATTGGCAACTCACACTAAGTTGAATGAACCAAGTGAAGCTTAGAAGAGGACTTGGAAAGAAAAGGTAAAGAAGGTGGCATGGGAGGCCTTATCCATTAACATGTACTTCGTATGACAGAGAAGAGTTGCATAGAGAGCTTGATGACTTAGGTGATTTTCCTATATATAAACTAATGAAGTTGTGAGCCCCACATTAAGAGGTTAAGATGGATGGTTGAAGTGCCTTCGAACATAAGTAGCCATGGATTGCAAGCATGGGATGTACTCATTGGGTATACACCATCAGGCATGCATCCACTAAATGCACTTGGCGTTTGATGAACTTGGATAGATCTAGGTGGAGTCATGTGAAATATTTCAATTTGGGTGTATTCATGTGGATTGGGTGGACTGATAGAAGTTGGAAAGTTGGATCGAGATGAGTCAGATGGATGGATTGGGTGAACTTAGTATGACATGAATAGATGGACCAAGTGCATCGGGAATGACTTGGGTTGTTAGGTGCACTGTCGAGTGTAGTTGTTGGACATGGATGGTCAATGGACAAGTCATGAATGTAAGGAAGAATGTGGTCACATTGGACCCACATTAGCATGAAGGGGCTTGCAAGTGTAAGGTAAGACCCACATAAAAGGAGGACACCTCAAAAGCATTAGGGGGTAAGTAAGAAGTAAGAGTCATTCATAGGACAGTAATGAGTATTTTTTAATTAGGAGAATATCTATGGTTTGTGATCAAGGAGACTTGGATCGAGTCACTGAGACTTTTTTTGAGTTTAATTCAACTTCCCACAAATCTCGATAAATAAGTAAACCAAGTTTGAAAGTTTGAAACATAGACAAAGCCCCTAGTCCCTAGTCTATAATAATTGACAAAATTACTTCCAACATAATGTTATAGAATATTGATATTCTAACATTATTATAAATAACTAAATCAAGTTTGAAACATTGACAAAGCCCCTAGTTTATAATAATTCACAAATTTATTTCCAACATAGTGTAATAGAATATGACATTATTACATGGAGCTTTTTTTTCAACTAAAAACTCTATATTTGGTGCAGCTCTCAATTATACATCGTCTAATTCAAAATTAGACCATGAAACTAATGAAATTAAACCTCCCACCTAACTCTTAAACCACATAATTAAAACTTAAACCTTACTACATCACCCTCACCCTCACCCTCACTTGTTGGACCACATCTCTACGATTTATTACATTACATGGAACCTATGGGAAGGAAAGTCTTTGTTCGTGCAAACACCGCAAAAATTAGCGCATATATCGGTCAAATGCGCATGTGATGGATAAATAAAATATAATAAATTGCCGTTCACTTCACGGGCCGTCCAATTTAGGTGAACGTAAATAGATAAAAATGCTCGGTTCCCGTGCAAGCCACGAGAGAAGACTTCACTTTAATTTCTCAACGCTCTTCTGCTCTACCCGACCGACATATATGAATCTCGAGCTCAAAATTATATAATTCTGGAGCAGTTTCGAAATACATATCAGCGGTCCCGTGCGTGTGAAGAGAGAGTAAAGATGGCATCTGAGAACTCTGAAATCATCCAGCCTTTGCTGGAGAAAGGTGTCAGCGGAGAGATTAAGTTGCAATTGGAAGATTTTATGGAGCATTTTACAGCAGAGGAGAATCCAGAGGTTTGTGAAGATATTTCTGTTATTAGCGATGGGAGAGATTCGAACTTGCGACCTGAAAAGCAGGAGGAGATCGATAATGGCGAAATTGGCGTGGAGAGCCTTGATTATGAAGGTGCCCAGAGTTTCGTATCCGCTGCAACCAGCAAAATGCATAAGCGCAGGCACTTATATGGGTATTTATCCTCACTTCCTTTTTTTGTTTTATGTTCCGTTTCTGAATAAAGACGGATATTCTCTGTAACAGGTTCTTCTTCCATGGCATTTTTATTAAATTAACCTGCATAAAAGTAATGCAATCAATCCGAAGGTTTTCAGTTTATTTTTGTTAGTCTGTGTTATGAATTTTTCTTTTTAAGCCCATTTCATCCCAAGAATATCTTCTCATCAATTAGAAATTTTAATTTAACAATAAAATGAATGGTGCAATGTGGACTAAAAACGGTATAACTAGGGAGTATGTTTAAGGGAGTAGAATGTATCATTAGAATTCAAACCCAAACAAAATCATGGAAAATATATAAATTTTTAAGGGAGTAGAATGTATCATTAGAATATAAACCCAAACAAAATTATATATATATTATTGGATTTGAGCATGTTTTAAAATTAATTTTGGTTAGCTAAAAGCTCGTTTTTTCGGACTTAAGGAAAATGCCCAAGATTCAGGGAAGCATCTGGCAGGATTAAAACACTGGCCTTTTATGGACAACCAGCAGGTTATTTCAGGTAGCCTAGTTTTCCCTTAATAAGAGTGATGAGTAAGTGTACATTGACAAATATGTCTTCACTAAAAATTTGACAGCTAAATTATTATGATAAATTTTCCCACCTTATATTATATTATATAAAATTATTTTATAATAATTTAAAAAAACATATTTTTTTTAAAAGACTTTAAGTCATTAACTTATTTTATTATATTTAAATAAATTCTTAATAAACAAAAACAAATTTTATTTATACAGTAAATCAAAACAAATTTTATTGATACATTAAATTAAATAAAAATATATTTATTATAAAAATAGATTAATTATTATATTTATATATATAATAAAATTTGCTACTAATTTCATATTACAAATTATTATTATTATTATCTCACCTATATTTTATCTTTTAACGAAATGATATATAAAATGTTGAAAATACATTCCCATTCTTTTAGGCAATCTCAGAAGCCTTGTTTCCTTGCTGCAATATTAAAATATGAAACACATGTTTCACGTTAACTGCAAGTATGGGTGAAAATAATGAATTTAAATTAATAAAGTATTAAAATTAGTGTTAATAATAATCTTTAATTATATTTAAGGAATAGAAAATTTTGTATATTTATTAATGCAATAAAAATATCTAATAATTAGATATTCATAATATTTAGAATTTTTAAAATTTATAATATATTTTTTAAATAATAATAATTATTTAATTATATTGTTTGATGTTTTTGGATTCATTGTGTGTAATGTGGTTGGATGGATCACATTACAAAGTGAATCAGAAACATTAAACAATGTGGAAATCTCCAATCATTTAATTTAATTATATTTATAATATTATATTTATTATTTGTTTTATAAATTGTAATAGTTTATATATAAGTTTAGCAAATATTTGAAAATAGTAAAGTTTAAATTATGGTTAATAATTATCTATCTATATATAATCTAATTTCAATCTTTGAAAGTCTCTTTATAACATTATTACTATCTTTATAAATATGAGAAAATGGTATGTGTGAAAGACATAAGGAGACAACAATTTTCTTTTACATGGTTCTTAATATAAAATTTATTGAGGTAAAATTTTTGTACATCCATTTGATAATCAATATTAAATATTTAAAATGATAAAATCTTCAGAAGAAAAAAAGGGTCGTGTTAGAAAGCTAGAAGAGAAACCTAACCTCTTACAAGATATCACAACTTTTTCTCATTTGGTTGACCTCAACATTGTCAATGACACTTATACTTATAACAACTACAAAGGTGACCCTCAAAAAATAGCTTCAAAGCTAGATAGGTATCTCATCTCTGAAACTATCATGTATGGGGACACTTCCATGGAGGCTTCCATCCTCTCTAGCCATGGCTCAGATTATTGGCTCATCAAATTAGACATCGAAATCAAATCCTGCCCCAGTAATAGGCCTTATTGCCTAGAACGTTTCTACCTTCAACATCTTGACTTACAATCTATCATCAAGGATTGGTAGGATGAACAAGTCAACTTGGAAGGATCGGCCATGTTCTGCCTACAAAGGAAACTAAAGCACATTAAATATTAAATCAAAACTTGGAATAAGGAAAAATTTAGGAACATCACTTAGGACAAACACAACTTGGAAGCCCAAATGGAGCGCATCCAGCAAGAAGTCATTCACCAAGGAAGATCAAAGGACCTCATAAAGGAGGAAGAACATACTCTCACTGCTTGAATAAAGAAGGAAACAAGAAGAAATACTTTGGCAACAAAAATCTAGAATTAGATGGTTGAAGGAAGAAGGGAAAAATATTGTCTTCTTCCACAATTTGATGCTTTAGCATCGACACCGCAATCGTATTTATTCCTTTAAAAACCAGACAGATGTCAAGGTTTAGGATCATGAGGACATGGCTAATGCATTGGTTCAATATTATAAAGAGTTATTATCTAACCCCAAGTCGAACTACTCAGAGGATATACACAAAATAGTTCAACATATTTTGCCTCTAGTTACCAAAGAGTAGAACAAGGCTCTCTTGAGGTAAAGTTATAAAAGGATTTACTTCTGCTATATCAAATTGATTCTTCAAACAATGCCTAAAATATTTCCCCTCACAATTATGAATGTGACTAGTCAAGCTTTCAACTCCAATTAAACAATCTTATCTACCAAGAAATGATTGATTGATTCACATTCTAACCTCCCCAAAGTACATCTCCTTAGTTCCTATCATCCTCTCTTTTGAAGGGTATCCTAAATTTATACCTTGTTGTTTATCAATTATCAAATAACAGTTATGATCTTCATGGGAATCCTAACCTTGTAAATTAAGTACTCCCACCACATATTATTTGCATACCCTTTAGAAGTGAACATCACTTTATACCCTAATTTTGTTAACATCCCAAGGTGGGGCATTTTGTCAAGACAATCTGTCATCCTCATCTTCACATAACATTGCATGACTCCTTACCAATTCTCCACATGCTCATTCCATATTTCACCATTTCTCCCTTAAGCCCAAGTAGATTAGCCCTCTTCCGACCTTGCTACCATTGGAAGTTGTGTCAAGGTTAATAACCTATGTGATAGCAACATAACTAGAATAATGGTAATGTAAGATTAAGCTTTTAAGGAGACTTAATTAATTTCACTTCTCACCCATGAGAGAATTCTCATTTTCACGGTACCTCTACCTTAGGAGAATTTTGAGGTCTAAAATGGGTCTCTTAAGGGAAAATAAAATAAGAAGTTATGAAATTAAAGAAAACAAACAAGCAAACAAACTTTTTTGTGTGTTTTTTATTTATCTCCTTATAAGTTCTCAAATGTCAGTTGTTGATTCTACATCCAACAAATACCCACTCTGCATAATTATGAGTAAAACCCACACCGAGAAAAATTAAAAATATATGAATAAATGTATTCTTGAAAGAATCATGTTTTCTTTTATATATTTTCATTTTTCTCAGTGTGGGTCCACTTAAAAGTAAGCAAATTGGGTACTTGTTGCATGCAAATTGAGTACTCATTTGCTTTGGATTCTAATTCTACATCCAACAAGTACTTATACTTCACATTTGAGTATACATATAAGGAGATAAGCTAAAAATATTATTAAAAAACTAGTTATGTTTTTTTCCCTCCAAAAATATTTACCCATAGGGATGACATCATCATATTGAATTCAATTTTTTATTTTATAGTCAATTTCGATAGTACATTTTTTGTTTCCAGGCAAATTTTTTACCTCAAAAATACACTAATGTGTGAATTCCCAATGCTAACCAATTACTAATGAGAGGAAAAGCCTAACCACTACCTTTCAAATGACTAAAACGTTATTTATTAATTTATAAGGCTTCTTTATTCACTCTACTAGTGTAAAAGGATTGAAATGTTTATGCATGAATACCCTTTTCCAAAAAATATCTTAATAAATTAGTCTCCATAAACTCCTAACTACCAAAACTTTTGCAAAATGATGAATATTTTTTAATCCCTAGTCCCTTCTTCCTTTAACCTTATAATGAGTTTCTATTTAACTAATGAAATACCCTCTTTTTCAATTCAAAGGAATTTAAATCACTTTTTCCTAATCTTCTCCATGCCTCCACTAGAATATGGAAAGACCATGATTATATACAAAGATAGCTTCCAATACAAGCTTAGCTCTTCTACCACCTAAGTACGACCATTTATTGCACCAAAGTTTTACTTTTTCCATCAATCTTTTCTACTATTCACTCCCAATCTCTTTTTCCATAATAATTTGGTTTCAACAAAAAACTTAGATATGTAATTCTTGCATTCAACTCTATATTTATGAAAGGGAAATTTTATTGTTGGATTTGCCTTATGAGTTCTTCTTCTAAAGAATTATGAGACAAGGTAGACTTAAGCAAATTTGTTTCCATTCCCATGGTTGTACTATATATAGTCAAGATATCCTTATGTATTAAAGCATATTTAATATAACCATCACTAAATAATGGGCATCAACAAATAAGAGATGAGTTGGATACAAATAATTTTCCACCTCAACCCCTTCGATATTCCTTATTGTCTTAGCTTCTTTTATTTCCCTAAAAGAAAAAGCATGGGAAATAATGGATAACCCTATCTAATCCCTCTTTCAAGCTTGAAAAGATTTGAAACTAAACATTTGAAACTATACCATTAATAAGCATTGGAAATTAAATAAAAGTAACACAACTTGCAATTTAGTTCACAACTCAAAGGTTATACCTAATGTGATGCAATTAATTTCATGTATATCCAATTTACCCGATCATATGCTTTTTATATGTCAAATTTAACCACTACAACAGGAATTTTCTTTATTTTTATTGAATGTAAAGCCTCTTGTGCTACACCCACCATATTTTGGATTCACCTCCCATTTAAAAACCCAAATTATTCATAAGAAATAGAATGAGGAGAAAAACTATTTTTGTTTAACAATGACCTTGGTTATGGTAGTGTAGAGGTAGTTACATAAAGAGATTATTCTAAAATCATCAAAGGACTCAAGATCATCCTTTTTTTGAATCAAATCTATCAAGGTCAAATTTATATTCACAGAGTTATTTTAAGCCACTTTTGTCTCTTCCACGACCATAAGAAACACCTCCTTAACTAAATCATAAAACACTAAAAAGAATTCCATATTCCACCTATAAGGACCAAGTATTGTGCTCCATTAGAAAGAGGATAATATCTTTTTTAATTCTTCCTTAAATTCTCCTTCCAACATTTGTGCATTAGTTTCTTCATTTTCAAAATTAGGGAAGACATAGTAATCTTTATGTTTTTTGCTAAGTTTTCCCTTTGGGGATCCTTGAATAAATCCTTGAAATGATTAACCTGTAAAGTGTTTATCTCATGAAAATTCCCAGCTTTTGTACCATCCTCTTCAAGCATATCCTATATAGCCTTGATGTTCTTCCTAATTTCTGGAAAAATTAAAATTCACATCACCCACTTTCAACCAAACTGACATGCTCTTCAATCTCCATTAGGCCTCTTGAGATAACAAAATAGCTCTTATCCTTGATTTACCTTCCTCATTATAATCACCATCAATTGCTTTTTCATAAAACTTGTCTATTTGTCTGTCGATATGGATTAGATCTTGATCCTACTGTCTAAATTAAGCCAACTTTGAAATTGTTGCATTTACCTTCCTAAAACTATCTGTGAATTGAAAGAAAATTGTGCTTCTCAATTTTTGAATATAACTTTTCCATTCTCCCTTTGATCAATGTCTGGAATACTACATCCTTCAACCAAGAGTGGTTAAACTTAAAAAGGTCTTGGGGGTTTCCTTTCCTTTCTTCCAATTTGAAGTAGAATAGGGAAGTAATCAGAGTCACCGCCAGTTTCTATCCATGACATGATTATGCCCCCCTCTTCCATTATCCTTTCTATAACCAAAAATATGTCAAACATCATAACTATTATATCATCACCTTTAATCTATTACTCCTCCTTGTAGGAATAATTTTATAGGATCCACATTTACAAGGCTTTCCTTTGCAAATTTGTGCAAAAAAATAACTTCCCTGAGAATCAGCCTTTCATGCTTCATAAAATTTTATGGCCTATGAAGAGTATCAAAGCTATGTTTTGTTCTCACATGACCCATTAACATTAGCAATAACATAGGATTTCCCCTACTTAAAAGAAAAATAGAGACAAGTAATTGAGATGAGCTCTTCCTCCACCCCATGGTCAACCCCTAAAACGACTAACTAAATTCAATGTAATAAATCGAATCCTTCAATAACTTTTGTAACATATTTTCTACTTTCCTACTCTCCCCATAGGTTTTTGAAGCTTATTTTCTACTTTCCTACTCTCCCCGTAGGTTTTTGAAGCAATATAATATCAAGATAATGAAGTTGAACAAACATACAGAAAGTAGCTTTTTGAATCATTATATAAACTATAATAAAAATGTTATTAGAGAGAAGTAATATGGGAAAACATTACTAGGTTAATGATTTTTAATGACTCGTTCTAACTGCTCCATAATAGTTTTTCTGTTTTCCACTTTGAATCTCCCTTAGAGCTTTGTCCTTTACATGACTTACATAGGATTCCCTCCTAGGATTTGAGGGATCCTTTGCTCCCTACATATTGAATAAGGCCATTGTTACTTTAGTCCCTTCGTAAACAATGATCTACTATTTTGATTATATATATATATATATATATATGTTAAAACTTAAGCAAAAATCCACATTCTCAAAATAAAAAGAGATTGAACAAAATACCTAAAGTATAAAAAGGTTTTTGGAGATGATAACAAATTTCAATCCACCCTTTTTAAAATGCCTCTCATATACACCTTCACTATTAAAAAAAAAATCCCCTCAAATTCATTAGTTAATTAAGGGGAATCTCTGGATAAAATTTCCAACTTCAATCCACCACTTCTAAAATGCCTCTTCCCCATTAGCTAAACATTTAAAAGAAAAAAAACCTTCAAAGTCAAAAGTTAATTAGGGAAAAGATTATAGAATTTTGCAAAGAAAAGAAAGACCAACTTGCCCTAATGAAAATGCATTTCCAATAGCAATGGAGATGTCTCCTTCTTATTTGCTTCTTGTCCTTTTGAAACCTTATTTAGAACATAAGTCAAATCTTGTTGACGACCTCTTAGACCAAACTCACTTCCATAAAATGTTTCTAGAACATCGGATTCGGATGGAAGAATATTGTTAATTTAGTGTTCTAACACCAATAGGATGAAGTCATCACAGCTACGTTGTTCTCCAGTAACGTTGGTAAAGTCGAATAAACATTATTGCGCGTAGCATGTCACATTATTACATTACATTGTTACATTTTGACTTTTAGGCGTAAACTATGATAACTAAAGTCTTATCCCTACAGCCACTGGTCAAATTAACGCGTATACCACGGCTTTTCTTTCGCGGTTGTCACGGGCTCTCTTTCACGGCCGCCCCGCTCAAATTATTGCGTATATCACGGGCTCGCTTTCACGGCCGCCGATTTACTAACCTTAAATAGATACAATTCACGTACGAAGGTTGATTAACACTATATTATTATCTGATGATTACATCCAAATACATTAAGAGGGAGTTGTTTATAATGCGATTTTTTCGAGATTTCGGTGACAGAATCCGGCGGAAGACATTGAGGTTAAATCTTGATTTGTTGCAGTTAAAACGGTTTTTTAACTGCATATTTGGATTCAGCACCCTCGAAAACCCCTGTGACGCTTTCATTGTGCAGAAACTAACTATCAAACTTGCAATTCCAATAAATTCCTGCTGGATTTCGACCCGAAAAACCCGCCAGAAAAACTTTCAAAAAATCGCGTTATAGACTATTTCCATTAACAAGTCTTTTAAATCTTATAAAATATAAAAAGATATGCATGAGCTCACGTTCTTCGACTACCTTTTATATAATATGACGAAAGACGCACAACGACTTCTATTTATACAATTATTTCATTTAAGTAAGGATCTAAAATAAGTTGAGTCTGAGAGATCAAATTTTTCTATTTGTAAATTTTTTTAGGGGTAAAATATAATATATTATTTTTTATAGTTTAAATTATATTTTTAATGTTAAATAGAGTAGGTATACACCAAATAAATATTTAATAATAAAATTTTATATAATATATATGTAAGTAATATTAAAATATTTAACATAATATGTATATCTAAACATTTTATCATGCAAATTAAAATAGTTTATTATTAATATATTTTTAAATATATGTTAATATTAATTTATATTAAAATAATTTATAATAATTTACATTGAATATTTTTTTATATAATATTAAAATATTTTATTTTAACATATTTTTTTAATTTCTAATTACTTTATAATATATTCATTTTTTATTATATAAATATTATTTTTTAATTTAATATCTATTTTTTATTTTTATTTTAAAAAGGAAAAAACAAACAAATTTATACATCTTCATACTAAATTATAAAATATACCTTTAAATTCAATAAAATATTTTTTCAATTTTATAAAATACAAAAAAAATTCGTATCCTCAATTAAATGACTTATGCTCTTAGGATTTATTCCATTCAAATTCAATATTGAATTTGTAATACCAAACATACCTGCAATAAAAAAAAGTAAATTATGCTAAAGCTACAGAAAGTTTATATTAAGTTACGTTGAACTTATACTGAAACTTTTTAAGCGTGTTTAAACATTTTATTTTAGAATTCTAGAATTCTTTGCTCATCGTTGAAAGGTAGCTTTTTAAAAAGAACTCCAGCTTCACAGGTGAATGTGAATGCCAAATAAGCCATTTAAAGGAGTTGAGCTTCAGGTCGCCGAAGAAAAAGTTAACTCATAAAAAGTAATAACAACATCAACATCGCCTGGAATTTTGGAGAAAAGATTTTAAAGATGCTTTGGTCTGAAAGGGAATTTTTAAAAACATTAAAGTAATATTATTTATATATATATAGACATTTTTGAAAATAAATCGTTTATATATATGAGAAAATAAATCGTTTATATATTTATTTATTGGTAAAATTGTAATTTTTATTATTTAAATTATAATTTTAAATATATATAAATTTACTGTTTTAAAAAAATTACATTTGAATTGTTTAATAAATTTAAAATTTTATAAAACTTTATTTATTTAGATTAATATAATAGGATATATTTTGTCTTTATATTGATAGGATTTTATACAATACTATTGTATAAAAAAAAAAAAATTATAGAGTAAAATGTTTAGATTAATATATATAAGAACATTTACTCTTTATCAATTTTTAAGATAGTATTGGAAGTAAACTAAAAAAAATTATAATTTAATTTCAAGTGAATAAATTATATATATTTATTATCTATTTTCGAATATATATATATAAGCAATGTGAGTAGCAAGATTACATTATAGTTTTATTTGAAAACTTTTAAGCAAAAGATAGTGTCAACTATATACTTGTAAGAGCTTATGTATATCTTTACAAAATATTCTAGTATTTCTTGACACCAAATTTTCTACAATATAAACTAGAATTTTAGAAACTTTGAAAAACATGATAATTAACATAAAGCATGATGACTAGCCACTTCTTTCAAGGCCCCATTCAATGGGGAAGAGTTATGCTTTACTATTTCCATGTGTTTACCAACCTAGTAAAGGGTTTCTTCTTCATTTAGCTCCCCTCAAATTGGATTGGTTGATAATGTTTGGTTAGATGCCCCAAAGAAATCTCACTTACTTAGGTTTAGAACCATGCTTTTGAGTAGATTACATTATGCTTCAAGGACAACTGTTCGTGGCTTTTGTTGAACAATAGTCCCCATGATTGAGAAGTCACATGGTATTCATTCTCATGGACATTAGAGGTGACCATGGAAATGAAATTCCTATGGCACTCCTCATGGTTTCCAAGAAGATGTCTAATTTCTTAAAGCTTTCTATAAACCATTAGAATTACACATAAACCAATATCCTTGGTCATTACCAAATTCCCAATCCTACTCAATTTTCAATCCCCTTGTCACGCAATCAAATGCTAAATTAAAATCTGCAATGCATCAGTGTCAAACCAATAGAGGATACTTTCTAGAATTCATTGGTGTAAACTGTTTCATTGAAGCCCAAACTTAAAATAGTCAAAAAATTCAAGAATTCCCCTACACTAAAATGTCTCAAAGGAAAAGGATCTCCTATAGAGCTACTAGAAGTAGAAATTCAGAAGACAAACACAACCCCTCCAGATAGACATAGAAACTTACAAAATGGTGTCCCAAAGCTAGATTATGGGATGAATCTCGATGTCATGTGCCATGTGATGAATTAATGTCATGATTTGTGAATTTGTACTCATGAGTAAATTAAGAAACTAGTTGTTGACTAGGGATGTCATTAATAAAAAGAACCCCCACTATTAAAGTTGTTGAATTCGTAAAATTAGTATGCTCGATGGTTGTTCTCCTATAAAACATGGTAACATGTGATTTTGGTGAAATTGTAAACCTTTTGTTTAATTTGAGCTATCACTAATGATAATATGTTATCAGTGGGGATGGTGTTGGATATCATATGACTTATGATTGAATTTGAGTATCCCACCACGATCAATGATTGGATATAAGAATCATTCTTTGTTCCCAGGGTTTGCAAGAGGGTGTAAGTTTTTGCTTTAATATTAAAAGAGACATCAAGACCCCATGCAAAAGTTTTTTTAATTGTTCCTTCGAGGTTGATGATGACCCCTCACACCTACCACCTCAGTTAAGTGTGCATACGTATATGCATGTGTGTGTGATGATGATGATGATTAACATCCACTAAGACCAAAATGGTATATCGAACCTTAAGGTAAGAGATTACTCGGAATTATTTAGCATTTTATTTCTATGCTCAAAATAAAGTAAGAGAAGCATTCCAGGATCACCATAGTCTTGTTGACTTAAAAGGTTGAAAATGTTGGTAGTGTGATAATTATTTCAAAAATTAGATCGAATTTGAGTATAAGTTAGACAATCTAAGAGAGTGTTTTTCATCTTCAATCCTCTTACTGTTGCAAATGTAGAAATTTTGAAAAATATGACATTTATTCACAGAGATTATCCTGATTATACACTATTTGCAGAATGCATGCATAATACATAACCTCCTCTACATTGATCATCAATTTGCGGAATCAAAAACAATCGCATGCACACATTGAAACATCAATAACACATATCAACACAGTATGTACTGGGGAAAGCATACAGCTGAAAACCCCCAACTATCTGTATATTATAATGATAGAGAACATGTAACAATACATAGTACAATACTCCTCACAAGTACTCAGTACTATCTCCACCTGCTACACACAAACTAGCTTAGATCTGAATCAAGTCACAGGTTCAAATCTCCTCTACTGTCTGCCTGCCTCTACTGCGGAATCCAATGTGAGAATAGGAATGATCCAATCTCGTTTTCCTTGGCTTGTACTGCGCAATCCTCATTGGCAATCTCCATCATTGATTGTGCAAATCTCATGCACAACTATAGTCACAACTGATAGTAGTCTCCACCTCTAACACCTGTCTCCACTGAACCGTCCATGCACTGAGTTAACTGATGTATTCTTTAGTTGCTTTATGAGTTAACAATTAGTGAATTAACAATTAATTCACATCACTCATCACTAGTGTATTTGCAGTTAGACTAAATACAACTAGTTCAACTAAGTCAAACTGAACAGAACTCCATCAACTCCTCAATCAACTCCACCAAACTCAATCACTTGAGTTCTAACTGAAGTCCATCATGCAATAGCTCAACTAACCCATAAGAAAAGCATATTTCGTTCTGGCAGTTGCATGTGCCACATCCGTAGCTCGAACTGAAGTGCTCCAAGAGGATAAGATAATGTTTATAGTCCAAATATTATTAAGAGCTAATAATATTTGACTATTCTATTTTTACCCTGGCAGTCTAAAAATAGACTCCGCCCATATGTCTAAAAATAGAAGTCCATCTATTTTTACCAACATGACCAATCATCCACAAATAGAATCCTGCAACTCATAGACCATGATCCATATGTCTAAAAATAGACTTTGCGCCAAAAATAGCCTGCGAACCCACTTAGTGAAGGCGACTCCTTTCCACTAAGCTCCATCATCTTGTTGCATTTTCAACAGCAAAGGTGACACACTCTTTCATCCTAAGGTGTTTCAGGAATCGGCCAACATCTAGTTTCATTATGAAGTTCATAAGAATTTGTTCTATTTTAGAAATGTCTTTTTTCTTCTTTACACTAGTCAAGACAGAGAGATATTTTTTATTTTGAAGGTTGGAGTTGATCACCTCCTTATAATATCTTAGTTTCCTCTTTCTCTCTTAACTCTTTATCACCCTGCAATTTCTCCTTAGATTTTGATGTAATAATATTTTTAATGTTATCCTTATTTTGCAAATGATCTCCTCCTTTATGTTGAAATAGTATACCCAAGATTGGGCATCCTTATGTCATCCTTGCTCGAGCCAAAGGTGGTGGTTTTGGCTGGAGTTAGAAGCCATTTTAGGAAACCTCTTGTCTTCCATGTTGTTTAACTTCTTCTTATATATAAGATAGCTAGTCATAGGCATGATTTCAATGGGAGAAAAGCTTGCTTCAATTAGGAGGATATGGTAGGGGGTATTTCCTTTAATATTGACACTATAGGTTATAACCCGCTTTTTTATTTTTTCTATCTTCCTCTACAACTCTCTGCAAACAGTGCAACCCGTAACCTCACAAACATATAAAATAATAGAAGCAATGAGAGTCTCAAAAAGTAGTTTTTTCTAATCCCATATCCAAAGATCTATTGACTTAGAGTTGTTTTCAAGCCTGTAATAAGCTTGTCATCCTCCATCTATCCTTTTCTCAATGCTATACTTCCACGTGTGCTTGTGTTGGATATTGATTCTAAGATATTTGTATGGAGGAACTTCCTCCAAGTTGTTGATGTCGGGTATGAAAGTATCATATGTGATCTGCTTGGATTTAAAATATCATGACTTTAGTTTTGTCAATGTTAATAGTCATACCCATCTTGGAATAGAAATATTAGAGGATTCATAATTCCTTTCCAAGATCGAAAAGACTCCTCATAAAAAGAATAATATTGTTAGCATAAGAGAGAAGAGTTATGATTATACCAATGAGTGTGGTTCCAACACAACTTACATCTTCGAAACACTCTTCTATCTTATCAATGTATATGCCAAAAAGGGTAGCGAATAAGAGACACCCTTGCTTGAATGTGTTGTTAATTTCTTCTAATCATCCCCCGATGGTCCTAAACATGAAAATAACATTCACATACAACCTTGTAACAACAACCCTCAACTTAAGAGGAATGATTATCTCTTATAGCCTCTTCCAACAGTTTGTATTGGGAATGGTGTCAAAATCTTTTCTAAATTCAATGAAACAACAAAAGAGATCAGTTTTATCATTGTGGCATAACTATGCAATGATGCTAAGAATAAAAAGGTGGTCTGTGATGGTATGATATATGCTAAACCCAGCTTTGCCTTTATCTCTTTTACCATGGCTTTATAACCATAGGATAATCTTCTTTTCCAAAATAATTTCATGCATCTTGGCTAAAATGTGGCTAACCATAGTGGTATTGTAATTAAAGGGATGCTTTTATCCCCACTTTTAGAGATATGTATAATGAAGCTTTGTGTCCAAGGGGCAAGGAAGCCTTGTTTCACTACCGAATTGAAGAGTTTGTGTATGTGAGGGATGAGGATAGTAATTGGGAGAAATTTGTGTTAATTAAAAATATGCAACAAATTATGGGAGCAAGGCTACACCAAAAAAAGTTTCTGTTGTAGCAAGATCCTAACACCCTTCGCAAAACAGGGGAGAAAAAGAGCAAATCTTTCTACTACTTTCTATATTAGTTTCCTAAATACATTAATAACTTCTAACAAATTAATCACATATAATAACACAAAATTACATCATAAACTAAGGATAAGGTGCTCAAGGGTTAGTTGACACCCCTAAAACATTCATTTATGCCCCATGAACAATCCATTCCCTTATTAGATTTTTTACCCATTGTAAGGTGGAGTGAAGGGTTTGGGACCTTCCTAAGACTCCAACAAAGGATTTAGATGGCTTGGGTTGAACTTTCTTTTATGGTTCTACCTCTATTTCCTCTTCATATGACAAATCAACTTCTCCTTCCTATGATTCTTTTGCATCCTCATTTTCCTCCTCTAACTCTTCTAAGTCTTCCTGTTTCCCTCTTCCTATTCATCTATTACATTGGATTTTGGAATATACTCATAATTTAATGCTCATTGATGACTCTACCCATCAAGATTGATTTGCATGGCTTCAAGAAGTTCCTTCCCCAGATAAACCTCTACACATACTCTTGTGCAAGAATACATATTCCCTTTTGGTTCTATGTGATCAAAAAACTGACCCAATTTATTCCCAATTGCTCTTAGTTAATAGTGATCCCAAAATATTAATGGAAGATGTGGAAATTTTAACCCATAAAAGGGTTGAAGAGATCCCTTGTTCAGGATTGAAATATAGTGTCCACAGAGATAGGTACATCCCTTTAGAATCCACTAAGTAAGGCCTAGATCTAAACATTAAATCATGCACTTCCTTACTTAAGAAAAGAAAGATGAAATGCCCTTGGCCTAATGCAAAGGCAAATACCCGACCATTGATTTTTGGTGCCCAATGTATTGTTACCCATATGTCCATAGCTTTTGGACAAGGCCAGAAGCTTGTAAACTATCCAACCAAAGCCCTCTCAAACAAAGTAAGGGCTTTTCTTATTGCCTCTAAGGACAAGAGATCCAAATGGGGAATATCATCCAACTTTTTCACAAAATGAAGCTATGAAAGTTAAGGGTGATTGTTTGGGGTTAGAGCCTGAACGATCGCATTAAATGTGCAAATCTCCTTGTTGTTATCTTCCATGATTGATCCTCATGGGTGGACCTCAACTCATAAAAATGCCCAACACCAACCCCAAGTCGACAACCGACTCTAGCGAACTTGCAAATGCAAAGAAAATTTCAAAAACCAACAACTATCTATAAACTCCAATTCAAATAGATCTAACATGATGAATTCTAATGCAAAGAAAATTTCAAAAACCAACAATAAATCTATAAACTCCAATTCAAATAGATCTAACATGATGAATTCTACAAATAAATGTGACATCAACAACTAAAATTCCCATCAGCCACTAAAAACAATGCCCAATCTCCAACTCAAAAAACAAATATATGAAAAATTAAATAAGACAACCATTTTTCTCAAAACCATTTAAATAACACCAATTTAACAAACATACTAAATTGCAAAATAAGAACTTAAGATTAACACAGTGAATCTGCCTTCCTTCGGATACAACCTTAAAAAGGAGCAAAATTGTTTCATGAATAGTGCGTTCATTAAGTTAACTTAATATGTATATAATTTTTTATTATAAAAAAAAACTTTTTTTTATTGAGATTAAAAATTTAGTTGGAAAGTTGTTTTTGTTAGTGATTTTATTTTTAAAAATTTTGATCATAGAAATCTCTGAATTGTTTTTTATAGTGAATTTAATATCATCAAAAATCTTTTAAATATCTAAAACCCTGAAGTTTAACAATTATAATCTAGATTTCCCAAAATTTCTATTAAATTTTAACCAAAAACATACCAAAATTTACACTTCTTTGCCTCCTTAAACTACCCAAAAAAAAAAAATATGTGTCAGTGATAATTGATGCACCAAATTAAAGTCAAGTCATTAATTGTTGAAAGAGACCACGTTTAAAACGTGAAAAACCGGAACGCAGACCTCACAATTTCGCAAGTCTCGGCGGACGGTGCAAGAAATCGTGCACCACGACTTCCTTGTACTTTGTTTTCCCACGATTATTGGAAAGATTTCCTTGTACTTTGCTTTTCCGTTATTATTGGAAACATGTGGCAATCTGTTTTTCCCATAAAGTGTTGTAACGATTTTAATTTTAATTACCATAAAGTGTTATTTGGGTTAGCTTATTGATTTTTGTTATGCCATAGTTTAATTAGCCCAAGGAATTGTCACGAAAGTTAGGAAATTCCGGTTATATTTAGAGAAAATCCAGCAAAGATTTTTGTAAATCCAAGTTATAGTTGTTAAACTTCAATTTTGATGGTGTTAATCCATTTCCACCATCAAAAAACATGATTCAAACACTACCTCTACAAGATTTTTTTGAAAATTTTTTGCCTGGATTCTGGCCACTTTTGGCCATCCGGACAATTCCTCCCCTGGGTAGATGACTCCTTTTGGTCATTATCATTATACCTTTGAGAGGTGTATGTTCATGAACTTTTTAGTTTCCATGATTTCACATTATTTTGATCACCAATTAAACTTCCACAATAAAGTTTTTATTATTTTAATTAATTATCAATAATTAATAATTTGAAATAGAAATTTGCTTTTGAAAAAATATTATGGATTTTTTTTAACATTAAAAAGTTGAAATTTTTATCAAAGATATTATGCCATTTTCACTTTTCAATTTAATTTTAAAAATATTATAAAATTAAATAAAATTAAAATATATAAAAAAATGGGATATGTTTTTTTGGCATGTAACATTGATAATCGATGCTATTAGCCCATAATATTGTAACAAAACCTGCTTGCAGGGTAAGAATCTCCATAATAAAATGGGAATAAATCTTCATTATTATAATTTTGTTTTTAATATTGCCAATGTGAGATGTATCAAGACGCAAGTGTTTTGATGTCTATCATGGATTGATGCCTATCTACCCTCCATTATTATGATTTTTTTTGTAATATTGGCAATGCGAGATGTTTCAAGACACAAGTGTTTTGATGTCTATCATGGATTGATGCCTATATACCTTTGTCAATTATCTAATTTATATGGTTACCCTAATATATAGGTTGCTTTTAGTTGTGTATAAATTTTAATGTTGTAATAAATATTGTTGTTGTTGATTTAGTTTGTTTCTTTTGGAAGAGATTTAAGCAATGTGAGATGTATCAAGGCACAAGTGTTTTGATGCCTATCTACCTTTGTCAACTATTTGATTTATAGGGTTACCTAATATATAGGTTGTTTTTAATTGTGTATAAATTTTAATGTTGCAATAAAATTTGTTGTTGTTGATTTACTTTGTTTTTTTAAGAGGTTTAAGCAATGTGAGATGTATCAAGACACAGGTGTTTTGATGTCTATCATGAATTGATATCTATCTATCTTTGTCAACTATTTGATTTATACAGTTACCTAATATATAAGTTGTTTTTAAGTGTGTATAAATTTTAATGTTGTAATAAATATTGTTGTTGTTGATTTAGTTTGTTTTTTTGAAAGAGATTTATTAATTTATTTATTTTTTTACCATGATTATAAGTAAAATTGGCTTGTGGACATTATTTAGTTTGAAGTCACTCTTTAATTTTGGAGCAAGGATTAAAATTAAAAAATACTCTTAATTAAAATTTTAAAGAGATAAGTTAATAACCCAATACCTAAAAGCATTTATTACAACAAGGATTCTCTCACTTCTAATAAAATATTTTCTTTTTCTCTATTATGTAATATGTATAAATATAAATTTTTGAATTTGGATTACTTGAAATGTGTAGGCTTATAGAAATAGCAAGGATTAAAATTAAAAATTAGTCTTACTTAAAATTAAAATTTCAAAGAGATAAGTTAATAACCCAATACCTAAATCATTTATTACAACAAGAATTCTCTCACTTCTAATAAATTATTTTCTTTTTCTCTATTATATAATATGTATAAATATAAATTTTTTAATTTGGATTAATTGAAACGTGTAGGCTTATAGGTAAGTCTTGTAACGATTTTATGATACCAAGTGTAATCCCTGATTTTCTTTTTTTCTTTTTTTTTTCTTTTTTTTTTTTTCTTTTTTTTAATACCAGTAAATACATCTATACATATAATTGCAAACTTTACAAATTCAATAATTTAGCATATCGTCACTATTAAATTCTACAATAATGTATGAAATATAATGAAGAATGGTCAAATGTTTTACTAAATAATTCATAAAAACAAATTACAAGAGTTGTCATTCACCAAATCGAAGGTAGAATCCTCAAAGCAGGTTGTCGTGATCCTTGTTCCTTGCTCATTGTGGCTTCAACGATAAATCTTCCGCAATTCCCACCATTCTTGACCAAAATCGATGACCCATTCAGTTATCCACAGGGCTATCGATGCCAAGCTACTCTTCTTCTCTTTGGCCCCTCAAGTTGTAATGGATTTGTAGGCGGGAGGAGAGAATTAATCTAGCAAATAGGAACTTGGACCATTGCCTTGATCTCCCTAGATCAACTTCCTATCTGCCACACTATCAACAATGCTCAAGATCACTAATTTATAACAAATCATAGGTTCTCACTAGAAAATTTAGAGTGTCAATACGACACCCAACCAGCACTAGGGAACTCAAGGATGCCCCTTCATATGAATGTATTCCTTTTATAGTCTTTTTGGTGAGGATTATATGTGACACTTGTTTTCACATGCAAAATAACTAATTATTAAATTCCATAAATTTAATTATTCACCCAGCCACATGTCTTATCCACATTTAGCTCTCATGTAATTTCCTATTATTTTATTGACACTGAAGATTTTCTCTCACCCAAGAGTCACATGTTCCTAGTTTTACTCCTAGAGGTTCCCTTATGCTCTTTTATTCTTCCTTTAACTTTTGTACTTGTTTGAATTGACTCTTTTTTACCTACAAAGAGTTTTAGTTAGTTGTAGTTACTTCCTTTAAGTTCTCATCTTCAACTTAAGTTATGTTTTTTGGATTTTTTCAATTAGGTGAGGTTCTCTTGATTTTAATTTCCTAAAATTACTTATTTAAGTAATTCCAATCGTGCACATATCTATTTATATTTTACTCCACTTAAGTCCATATCCAATTAACTTTAGATTATTCCACCTTTTAAACATGATACCTTGTAAATAAATTTTGTATCTATTCTTCACTTAGCTCTACCTTACATTAAACCCATTTTAGGTATTAGTTTATTAAGATTATTTGGGCCCAATCATTTCAGTTATTATATTTTCACATTTGGTTTAGTTTTCTTGTTTCCACTTATTAAACTTAAGATTAACTTGATATTCAATAACATATCAATCCTTAAGTGCTTATGAATTAACCAAATCATAGATTTCCTTATCTTCCATATGGTGTTAAGGATGCCAACTCTCGTGCCCTTTAAGAATCTCCCATTCCAATTTTTTCATGGGTTTCCCTTCAAACACTTGTGATCTGAGCATGGGAAATAAATACTAGCGGAATGGAAACTCAATAATCTCCTCGTCGCCCTTGTTGATAGTTTTGTGGTTCTTGAGGATCAAGTCTCCCCTTGATGTGCACCTCTCAGTAGTACCTTGTGAGTGACCATATCCATGGTCCAACCCTCACAACATCATGCAACTCCAAGGATAAGTACCCTTGTACTTCATCTTGAGCCACGACTGGAGTGCTAGTAGGTATGATCAAGGATGTTGATCATACCCCTGCAAATATGTCTAGTATCCTTCTCTTACAACCTCACTACCATATGTGGGTCATTCGGTCAGGTATCATCGGAGCTTGCAAAAATTGTGCTTCTCAAGTTTTGATCATAAATTTTCCAGTCTCCCTTTATCAAGGTCTGGAATACTTCATCCTCTAACCAAGAGGGGTTGAACTTAAAAGAGCTTAGGGTTTTCCTTTCCTTTCTGCCAATTTGAAGTAGAAGAGGGAAGCAATCAGAGTTGCCACATATTTCCATCCATGACATGATTTTTACCATCATTTCCATTATGCTTTCTATTATCAAAAATATGTCCAACCTCATAGCTATTATACCATCACCTAATCTATTATTCCTCTTAATAGGAACAATTTTATAGGATCCACATTTACAAGGCCAAATTTGTGCAAAAAAAATAATTTCCTTAAGAATCATCATTTTATACTTTATAAAATCCATGGCCAATAAAGAGTCTCAAAACTATATTTTTCTCTCACATGGCTCATTAATGTTATCAATGACATAGGATTTCCCCCAACTTAAAAGAAAAATAAAGGCAAGTAGTTGGAATGAGCTTTTCCTCCCCCCCATGGTCAACCCTAGAATGACCAACTAGATTCAATTTAATAAAATTTTAGTCCTTCGGTAAATTTTGTAATATTTTTTCTACTTTCCTACCCTTCCTCGAAGTTTTTTAAAGCAATAGAATATAAAGATAATGAAGTTGAAGTTAAACAAACATATGAAAATCAATTTTTTAAATCACTATCTAAACTATAAATATTCTTAGAGAGAAGTAACCTAGAAAAACATTACTAAGGGTATGGCTTGCTCTAAATGCTCCATAATAGTTTTTTTGCTTTTTTATTTTGGATCTCCCTTAAAAATTTGTTATTTCATGAGTTATTACCATTTCCAATTTCTTTTAGGGCTTGAGGGATCTTTACTCCCTACATATAGGATAAGTCCCTTATTACTTTAGTCTCTTGGTAAACAATAACCAATTATTTTGATCTTAAAAATGTATAGAATAAAGCCGTTATTACTTTAGTCTCTTAGTAAACAATAACCATCTATTTTGATTTAAAAGTAGAAATTAAAAATCCGAAAAGAAGAAAAGAGGTTAAACAAAATACCTAAATTATAAAAGTTTTTTTTTGGGAGATAATGACAAAAGTACTTAGAAAAAAATACTACTTCCTCTCAATAAAGTTTCGACCTCTAATCCATCATTTTTAGAGTGCCTCTCACATACAACCTCACCTTTAGCCAAACATTTGAAGAAGGGAAGAAGAATTCCCTCACAGCCGATGGTTAATCAAAGGGAAGATTTAAAAGGTATTGAATTTTGCAAAGGGATTGAGAAGAAAAAGAAAGACCAACTTTCCCTTAGAAGCAACTCCAATCTGATGAACATGCATTTCCAATAGCAATGGAGATGTCTCCTTATTTGCTTAGTGTGCTTCTTTTCAAACCTTATCTAGAACATAGGTCAAATCTTCATTGACTCGCTTCGTTACCAAACTCACTTTCATAAAATGTTTCCAGAACATTAGATTCGAATGGATGAACATTGTTCACATGGTGTAGATGTTCCAACAACCGAAATGATGGAGTCAGGTAACTTGTTGTCAAATAATGTTTATAAAGTCAAATAAACATCATACATGTTGACATTATTAACCGTTACCTATGCGAAGTAAGCACGGCTCAAACTAGCGCGTATATCCCGGGCTCTCTTTCACGGCTGACCAATTTACGTAACCGTCAATCAGGGATGAAATTGACTGCCGTGATTTGTTAAAAACATTTCCCACATGTCAACATTGGTGTTAAAATAATTAAAATGAATACAAACAGTGTAGAAATCATTAATTTTGACGACGGGTGCTTTAAATTTGAAAATCAGGTACAAAGGTTGACTAATGTTGTGTTTGATAAATACATCCAAATACATTATCAGGTCTCTTAAATTTTATATAATATAAAAATATATGCATGGTCTTAAATTTTATATAATATAAAAAGATATGCATGGTTTATATAATATAAAAAAAAAATATGCATGAGCTCTCAGTCTCTTAAATTTTATATAATATAAAAATATATGCATGGTTTATATAATATAAACAGATATGCATGAGCGCATTTTCTCACGTGCTTCGACGCCTTTTTATACCAGCAGTAGGGTAATGAGTTTACAGTAAAATAATATAAATTTTAATACAATTCTGAAAAAAAAAAAAAAATTCATGTGGAGTATTTGGAAACTCAAAGTATCAATGGTAGATTTATCTTAAATATTGGATTGAGGGGATCTAATTTCTTCACTTGTAATTATTTAATTTTTTTATTTATAATTTTTTTAAAATTAAAAAAAAAAAAATTATTTTGGTAGACATGAGTAAAATTTCAACTTCGATGACAACAACATACTGGGTTGTAAAATAAGCCTTTAAACTCAATAATTATTAAGTTTTAGAAATGTATAAAAAAATTTGATGATATTGAATCTATTTCCACCATAAAAACCAATCAAACACTCTCAAAATTAAATTTATTAAAAAAAATCCACAAATTTCAAACAAAATTAAATTCTCATTAACAATTACTTTATACCGTATTAAAGCAGCACAACTTTTTCATCGATATTGTATTGTAAAAATATTTTTTTTTTCAATTCAATAAAGTACAGAGGTTTGTTGATTCATCGTGTCCTCAATTAAGTGATCCCTACTCGATTTATTGAATTTCTCATACTAAGCATACGTGCATTAAAAAAATATATATATATACGCTAAGTTTAAATTGAATTTCTAATACTAAACATACCTGCATTTAAAAAATAAAGTAGGATAAGTTACACTAAGTTTAAGTTTATATTAAGTTACATTGACTTTGGTAAATGTGTGCATTTACACATTTTATTTTAGAAGTCCAAAATTTTTTTTGTTGAAAGGTGGTTCGTTGGTTTGTTTTCCTTTTAAATATCTTAGTTTATTTTATTTTTATTTTTATTTTTATTTTTATTTTTATTTTTAGTAAGTTATTATTTTTTTTAATAAAAATTATTTTTCTACATTTTATTTTTGAAAGTTTTTGGTGGAGCTTTATTTTCAAATAATAATAATCATAATTATTTATTTATATTTATATATATATATATATATATATATATATATTATTTTAAAATATTGAATTATATATATATATATATATATATTACTTTAAAATGTTAAATTAAAAATGATTGTTTTTCTTATTTTAAGTTATAGTTTTTCAATGAAAAATTATTTTTGAAAAATTTTGTTGGGATTTTTGTTTTTACATAACATATTATATTTTATATATATATATATATAATAATTTTAAAATATTAAATTAAAAATGATTGTTTTCCTTGTATTAGCCTTGCTATGGGCATTTAAGGATAATGGTTCCATTATTTTGGCTTTGTAAGGTTGTTTCTCTTAGTCAAAATGTGATAGTGTTTTATGCAAGTGAATGTTTGACCAAAAGCTGGATATTTTGGATGTATCCATGATGTATATTTTTTTGATAAATTTTAGAAAATTAATTTTCTCATCTTTTTAAATGGAATTAATATTCTTGTAAGTCTTTAAAATAAAGTGATTCAATCTTTAGTGGTATAAGGTTAAACAAGGTTTTACATAATATTATATGTTTGTACAATACCAATTACATGAAATTTTACTCTATAATATTCTAAATTAAGTACAAAAAGATAATTTGTTGATTCAAAATGAATTATTGTATAAAGTCTTGTCATCTATCTTATTATTTTATGAGTAGAAAATTGGAGCTACTAAGACCAAGGTAGGTCCTATTTTGGAGGCTTGGGGTTTTGAAACTTTCAATGTTATTTAAAGCATCAAACAACTAATTTTGGATGAAAACTTTACAGCCACGATTCCTAGCTTTTTTATGGTGTTCCACAAATAAAGGTCACTTCAACTAGACTTAGAATGTGGAATTTATGCCTTCTACAAATTGATCCATGATGTCAATTGCCATGGTATGAAGTGGATCCGATGTCAAACTCCCATTCCTCTCACATGTGGATCTAGTTATATCTGGATTTTCAAGAAAAAAATTATAGAATCCAAAACCATAACCTTAATTAGAAGTTGATTATGAATTAAGTTATGTAAAAATCTCAGCGCCAATCCTAAACAACTATTCATACAAATTGAATACTAAACCCTTAAAAAAAGGAAAATAATAATTTGTAGTTTATCAAATTTACTATTCTAAAATTTAACAAAGCAAATTAGTGAAGAGTAATCATGTTAGTGTCTTATCAGTCCCTGCCTCCCCAGGGACTATAGCAATCCCCTGGCATCAACGTGCATTGACTTTCCAATATTTTATTGAAATTTTTGCAATTTTAACCAAAGTTTCGAGGAAAAGCTTAATATTCTTATTTTCTAGTAGATTCGAAAATAATTTTTTAATTTTCTGGAAATAATATTTCTAATTTTCAGTTGGTTGAGCAAGCTGGCATTTTATTTTTAGTTTTTGTTAATACTGACTAATAATTTAAGAATAAAAAAAATCGAAGCACACTATTATATTATTGCTCTACCTAATGATGCTAGTTATATTATTGCTCTACCTAATAATACTAATACTAGAACTGACGCTTTTATATGTCATTTACATAAATGACGAAGTCTAAATGAAAATGAAGCTCCAATTAATATTAAACTCTGCACAGTCTAAATGAAAATGAAGCTCCAATTAATATTAAACTCTGCACAGTGTTGAGACTTTCTTCTTTTTTTTTTAACAAGTTTAATCCACGGGAGACCCAGGATCAAACCTCATTGCTGCCACTATAACACCAAGAGCATAACCAACCACCTGCAAGTCGGGTATGCTAAGATCCTATGATTTTAGCAAGAGCAGACCCAGCGGTCAGGGGGGTCCGCCCCTCTAGCCGCCACCACAGCAGGTCACTGTACTCCATGAGATTTGAACTTTGGTCTCCCGAGCTTCGTCCGTTTGACTTACCGTTTTCACCATAAAAAGATTCTCCATATTTGAGGCATTTGTCTTTGTGTAGGTTAAATTTGGTTCATGGAATGGCCACAGACATTTCGATGATCGGAAATGCCATGTAACTACTTCTTACATTATAGAAACTATGATTTCTACGGATAATTGTATACTATCATACTAATTTGTTAGTTCAAACGATATCTGGATCTAAATATCACTCTGTCAATTCCTTAAATTGATGTAAAAAACAATAAGCATGGAAATGATTTGTCATCTGCATTTCGTAAGGTTGTCCTCATTCAATGGTTTTTTTCCTTTGAGATAATTATGTAATAATTTATTTCTAATACACGATCTATATGTACTAAACATACTTCTAATACTAAAATATTGTTTGCTCCGTACAAAAACCGGATGGGAAATGTGAGTTTGGCATCCAAGCAAATTAGTTTTATCCCATTAACGATTTGAAGGAGAAGCAACAACATTGTTAAGTATTGGATGCAATAGAATAATAACAAAAAACAATTGAAATATATGATAATCAAGAATTAATAAGCAATGGGCTATATTTCGTCTAAATTAACTATAATGATAAATGATTTGTTTATAAAGTTATTTGGAAACATGCTAAAAATAAAATCAGTTAGTGGGCAAGAGAAAGAGATAAGTGTGCTAAAAGGCAAGTAGGTTTTAGACCTAAATATTCCACAGTTGATCATTGTATAATTTTGAGGCACATCATTGAAAAAATTTGGCAGGAAAAGGAAGAAACATTTTGTTGCTTTGTTGATTAACTTTGAGGCACATTATTGAAAAAGTTTGGGAGAAAAAGGAAGAAGCATTTTGTTGCTTTGTTGATTTCAAAAAAGCGTTTGACATAGTTATTAGGGATAAACTTTGGCACAAAATGGAGGAACTTCAACACGCATTTCTGAAAGTTTTAGAAGTGATATCGGGATAAAGCAAGGTTGCCCATTGTCTCCTACCCAACTTGGTTTATATATCGACAAGCTCGAGGAGTGGCTAAATTCGCAAGGGAGTGATGGTATCCATTTAGGAAAGTTTGTTATAAGGTTTCTTTTGTATGCAGATGACCTTATCCTAATTACTAAATTTGCTCTTGGTTTGCAAGAGCACTTACTATCCCTTGAACATTTTTGTAGAAGGGTGGGGATGCAAGTCAATATTAACAAAACGAAAGTAGTGGTTTTCTCTAAAAAAAGAAAACATAACCGGCATAAGTTCTACTTTGAAGGCAACATTTTAGAAGAAGTTGTGGATTACAAATACCTCGAAATTGACTTCAACAGAAATCTAAGTTGGGATGGTTGTAGAAAGAAATTAACTTTGGGGGTTGGAAAGCATTTTATGCTTTTCAAAATAGGTATAGAGAAGCAGAGTTATGGGACTGGAAAACCACTCAAACTCTTTTTGGGATTCTAGTGATTATGGTGATTTTCTATGGTTGTGAACTATGGGCCAGCTGTACATCCGACATGTAGTGGAAATAAATTGAGAAAATTTAAAAGTGTTTGATTACTTACAAATTCAAAATTAAAAGTGCAGTTCCTTATGCTATCTTGTTAAGTGAAAAAGGAGTTGCTCCTATTGAAACAATTACTATGGTGCAAGTCATAAAGTATTTAAAAAAAATTGACAAAAGGGAATAGGGCAGATGGCCTAAGGTTGTCTTTAGACATATTGTGCAAAAGAAAGAAGACTTGGATGCAGCAAAATAACAAATGGTTTAGTAAATAGGGTATTTGTTTGAACATGTGTCTCATAAACAATAAAGAGATCAAATCTTTTGTTATGGATAAGTTCCACAAGCGTACTTGGGATAAGGAGCTAGGGAGAAAGAAAAAGTATTATATTGAAGTGTTTAATGTCACTCATAATTATTAACAAAAAGCATACATAGAGGCCAATATTTCTTGGAGAGCCAAAATTCTTATTGCTCAGTTAAGGACTAATTCTCATAAACTTTGTTGTGAAACAGGGCACTGAAAAAGGCCAAAAGAAGCGTGGGAGGAAATAGTATGTATTTTTTGTTCTTCCGAAAAAGTGGAAACAAAAAACATTTCATTTTAGGATGTGAGGCATTTAAAGACAACAGTGGAAGTTATGTAGATATTCTGGCAGCTAGCTATTGGAATCATCTATTCAGCGAGGGGTTTGTCAAGAAGCTGCGAGCGTTTATTGTGAAGCTTCACAGGAAAAGAGTTGAATACAACAGGCAAATGAAGCAATTTGTCCCATAGACTATCTTTAGCCTTGACCCATAGGCTATCTTTAGCCTCATGAACGTTAAAATAATAAATTTCTTTCTTTCTTTCAAAACACTCATTTCACATACAATTTTTTTGTATCAAATTACATCCGGACTTCGGACTTATACTGAAATTTGTTTATGTGGAACTTTCATTGTGCAAAAAAATTCCACGCGAACGAATAAAACTAAATCTACTTGTACTGAAACAAATGTTTATGGCTTATTTTTACTCCCTACAACATAGTCCCACACCCCTTATGCAATGGGATTCTTTGTACTCCAACATAGTCCCACGCCCATGCAAAGAGATTCTTTGTACTCCAATTCATAGTGATCCAATCATGTATTGCTATAGCGGTTTTGGCATTGGATTCTATATCTATTTCATTTTTGGTGCCTTCCACCCCCATCAATTGCTAATATCTCAAGCAATGTGGTAGCAATCACTAATTTCATGCGAGTAGCCTTTAGCCCCACTTGAAAAGAGTTAGAAGCAACTGTGATTGTGATTAGTTGTAGATGGTAGGTGGATACGGTTGTGCTTGGATGATGAGTGCCATCTGTTGATTGAATGTTCACCCACTCTACGCCTTTCTGACTGGCTTTAAGCTCCCGCACTCAGCTCCTGCCGCTCACACTCGGCTCCCACTCGGTAGGTCAGCCCATGGCCCTCACTCAGTTGTCGCTAGCCTGCACTCGGCTCTCGGTCACCAGGCCAGCCCACAGCCTACGCCCGGCACTCAGCTTCTGCCACCCGAACTCGGCTCCCGCCAGCCTCTCCCGGTCACCAGGCCAGCTCACAACCCACGACCCGCACTCATTTCCCGTTCAACAGGCCAGCCCACGCCCCGCACTCATCTCCCGCTCATTGAGCCAGTCCACGGCTCCCGCTCGACAGGCCAACCCACTGCCCGCAGTCATCTCCGGTTCACCAGGCCATTCCACGACCCGCACTCAGCTCCCGCCAGCTTTCAGTCGGTTCCCACTCACCAGGCCAGCCCACAGCCCTCACTCGGCTCCCGCCAGCCAGCTGGCCACACTTGGCTCCGGCTCACCGGGCCAGGCCCGCACTTGGCTCCCGTGGCCCATAAACCAATAACTATGCTTTAAAACCAAAGCATGAATTAAAATAATGGTTTTGGTGACGCAACAACGTAAATGTTATAATGGTGGTTCACAACTCAGGAGAAAGGCCACGCAAACGTCTAGACTGACGAGTCGGTAAAGTGGCAATGGTTGCAAAACGAATTTAACACAATAAATGTACAAATTAACCCTATGGCCAATTAATTTCAAACAAGAAAGAGCAAATTAATAATGAAATGAAATGATATTGTAAGATTCACGAGACTAAAAATAGTTTGTGAGATTATTAGTCTTTTGTTTTTCGTTTTTTTGTAATTTAATCATTCTTTGATTTGATGCGCTGGCAATTTTCCAACAATCTCCTAACTAAAAAACAATGCCAAGAAACTGATGCTAACATGTTCTAATAACTTTCTCTCATGTTTTTTGCAATTCAATCATTTTCCGATTCAAATTGATGATGCGTTGGTCCAATTTCCAACAATCCTCTAGCTAAAAAGACAATGCCAAGAAAGTGACGCTAACATGTTCTCATAACTTTCTCTGATATCTTTGAATGCATCACATTCCAAAATGAAATGTTTTTGATTTCAATCATTTTTCGATTCAAATTCATGGCCCAACTTTCCAACAATCCCCTAGCTAAAAAGACAATGCCAAGAAATTGATGCTAACATGTTCTCATAATTTTATGTGATATCTTTGAATGCATCACATTCCACAATGAAATGTTTTTCGATTTCATAGCCCTAGACGTGCAAAATGTACACACCCGTTCTTCCCAAGCTTCTTTAGGCATTTTCCACCGTCCTGTTTCACACTAAAGTCTATGTGAGTTGGTCCTTAATTGAGCAATAAGAATCTTTGCCCTCTACGAAATGCCAGCTCCAATGAACTCTTTTTGTTGTAGATCACACGTAGGGTTGAATTCCTCAATTTAATATTTCTTCTTTCTACCCAACTCTTTTCCCTATACCTTTTTACGAAACTTTTCCATAACAAAATCCTTTAGCTCCTTGCTATTTGTGGGACAGAGATTGAGGTAGATATTCCATTTTTGTATCCATGTGTAGTTTTGTTTCAGCCATGTTTTCTTTCTTTTATGCATACTTTTATTGAAGATAACATTAGGCCATCACATGCTTTTTTCCCAACCATAGTGTTTCCCATGGATTGTATGGTTAGTTATTGGTATACTCCTACAAAGCATACAATTCGTGGAAAGGTTATGTTATTTACTTGTGAGGATCACCACAAATTGTGTAGAAGTTTATTGTGTGGAGGGTCATTGTACCATAGTTACTAGATTCAAATTTAAATTCGAATTCAATCTAATACGATAAAAATTTGTATGAATAAATTTTCATTTTGAATTTTTTATAATATATATATATATATATATATATATTAAAGACATAACAACAATACCTTATGCTCATTTTTTCCTAAATTTATTTTAAATTTTAAATAACTCTTAATAAATTTTGTAACATAACAATCTTACAAAAACCATTAAAAAAACCACTCACCACTTCTTTTTAAAACTATTATTCCTTTATAAACTTAATTCTAAAATGTTTTTCCAATTTAAAAACTTATTTATTTAAAATATTTCATAATAAATATAAATATATTTAAAAAAATCTTAAAATCCGACAAAATCAATCACTCCTTATGAAAGTTGGACTTTGTTACACGTTAAAATACTCTTACAAATCGGCACACTATCACAGATTCTTCATTTTCTTCATTTTCGTTGCGTTTTAAAATTTAAAAAAAAAAATAAATTTAAAAATTATAAACTTTCATATTCCACTGTAATATTTCATCTGTTCCACTCTCTTCGTATAGCCATCCCACCACTATCTAACATCCTCTCTTACTGAACGAACAATTCATTTCGTCGCGGTAAACTACCAACCGTGGATTTTGAGACATCTCGTTTATGAATTAACCACTTACCCTGAAAACTGAATCGAATTTCAACGAATAACACTGTATTCGTATCGAATTGGCAAATTTTCTTTTATTTCTTTAGTTGGTGTTGAACTTTTTTTTCAGAGAAAAAAAGAAAGATTTGATTATATTAAAATAATATAATTGTTTGTGATATACATAAAGGTGGCATTTGTAGCCACAGTTTACAATATAGAGCATGTTCAGAAAATAGATAGTCCAAAAAGGAAACTCATAAGGCAGATTGACATGTGATTTAACAAAGACTGAAAAACATATATGCATCCACATCTTGGATCAGAATTACCAAAATACAAAAAGCAGATAACTGTTGGATAGCTACGCTGAGATTGATTCATATAGCGCAATGATGCGGAGGAAAATATTGGAAAAGGGAGCTTTTGAATCCCGGAAGATATTGTGGTTCCTCCAGATCCAGGCGCACCATATCATGATGATGAAAAGGAAACTCATTGGCTTTTGTTGGGAGCTCCACCAGGCGAAAGCTGCATGAATAGAGTCAAAGACAACATGTGGAAAACCAAAATAAATTGCTAAATCATACCAGATAAGTTGTGAAGATCTGCATTGGACAAACATATGAAGATTTGTTTCTTCGTCGGATTCACACATCGTGCATCGGCTGGGACCTTGCCATCCTCTTCTCCTCAGATTTTCCCATGAGAGATTCTTGTTGTAGTAGACAAGCCAAGCGAAGAAGATCATCCTGGGGGGGCATCTGGTTTTCCAGTAAGACATGGGGAAGATTGGGGTCGCTTGCATTGCCCTTGAAGAGATGATGCCGAGATATATCTCCTTCACGCGAGCAGGGTCCTGGGCGCTTGACCAAACAAGGCAATCAGATGTGCCTTGTCTACGGATTCCGCTACCTTTAAGAGAAGTTTGAACGGCGATCCATGAAGAGCAGAGGTCATCGGGGAGACGAATGTCATTCGCATCCTTCCATTGGGGAAGAGAGCCATGCCAATCAGAGATGAGATGGTTCCAAGTAAAAAATCCTTTTCTGTGTAGAGCAAATAAGAGAGGTTCAGGGAAAGAAAAAGATCCCAATTAATCATAATCAAACATGTTAAATGATATGTTGCTAGTTGGTGTTGAACTTCCCAATAAAAAGGTTTCCGTAATTAACATCCGGATTTTTTTTTAATAGTGTGCACAGAAATTTATTCCGTAATTAACATCCGGATTTTTTTTTTAATAGTGTGCACAGAAATTTATTGGGTAAAAGTAAAGAGAAAACACATTTCTCCTCCCAATCAATTTGTGCAAGAATATTGAGAAAACCCATTTCTCCACACTGAATTTCTTTGCACTCCACTTTTCAATTTGCAACCACTCTGTCTAGCTTATTAACACAATATTGGGAATCATTAATGAACCAAGAATTATTGTTAGTTTTTTTTTGCAACACAACTGATTTTAGATTAACGATATCTCCATCATCCGGACTCCGATTCGGCCGATTTTTGTTTTTGAATTTGAGTATTTTTCGCAAGGAATCCATATATGTTATTTGTTTTTGTAAAATTCTTACCAAAATTTTCAGATTTGATCTGCAAACTCGCCACCTAAAAAATTCCTGGCAAAAAAAAGAAAAAAAAAAATCTCTTCCCGCTTTGCCCAAGAAAGTGCTCTGTGGAGGTCGTAGCACGTACATGAAGTTTGTTGCAAAAATTTGAAACTGAAATATGCATCAAACCTTCATTCCATGTAGTTGTAATCTAAATGTGATACCACTGATCCAGATCTTTCGGGGAGGCCCCCAAGATCTAAAAAATTGAAATGGATCTTGGGGGGAGGTCCCCAATATATGAAAATTTGATTTGTTTTTGAATTTGAGTATTTTCGCAAGGAATCCATATAGGTTATTTGTTTTTGTAAAATTCTTACCAAAATTTTCAGATTTGATCTGCAAACCCGCCACCTAAAAAATTCCTGCCAAAAAAAAGAAAAAAAAAAAATCTCTTCCCGCTTTGCCCAAGAAAGTGCTCTGTGGAGGTCGTAGCACGTACATGAAGTTTGTTGCAAAAATTTGAAACTGAAATATGCATCAAACCTTCATTCCATGGAGTTGTAATCTAAATGTGATACAACTGATCTAAATCTTTCGGGGAGGCCCCCAAGATCTAAAATATTGAAATGGATCTTGGGGGGGGGGGGGTCCCCAATATATGAAAATTTGAAATGCTAGAAAAAAAGGAGAGAATACACAGTGAATAAAACTACAAAGAAAGCTTTTTTTGTTAAAATAGAGAAAAATTGTAAAAGCTACATGGTGATGGACAATCCTTTTACAAAATGTGACTTGTTACTTATAGTCTTTTTTTAGTTACAATACAACGGGTAAATTCCATGGGTGGGTAAATACCATGGGTGAATGAACACCATGGGTAGATGCCACTTACAATACCATGGGTGGATGAATACCGTGGGTGGTTGCCATTTACAATACCATGGGTAGATTCTATGGGTGGATGAATACCATGGGTAGATGCCACTTTCCATTTAAATCACTCCACAATTACTCTTCTAGGATGGGTATGATGGTTAATACCGACAAGATTAAAGTCATGATATTAAATCCAAAAAGATAAACCATAGTAATTCCATCTATGATAACAATTACTTGGGGCGATTTATTCCTACAAATATTTAAGTATTGATATTCATCATCAACTCAATTGGAATTATAAAAGGATTATTGGAGGTCGGAAAACCTACTATGAGCTTGAAGACAATTGTAAGTCGGTTGATCTTTGGATTTGGAGTAAAAAATGGTTCTCTTTGGGACTTTTTTCACCTTTGTTATTTTATATGGATGTCATGTTTGGGGTTGTAGTATATCTAGAGAGTCATGGAGGAAGATCGAGATCATTCAAAAACAATTTATAACCTATAACCCCAAGATTAAAGGAAATATTCCCTATCCTATCCTCTTGATAAAAGTTGGCCTTTCCCCCATTGAAAGCATGGCTATATTTAGGTACTTGATATATAAGAGAAATTTTTACAACATGGAAGCCAAGAGGTTTCCCAAAATTTCTTCCAACTCTAGCCAAAACTCCCACCATTGTCTCAAGCATGGATGACATAAGGATGCCCAGCCTTGACTCAACCATTAGGGGATAAATGAGGAGATCATCTTGGGGAATAAGGATAATATTAAAAATACTATTACCTCCAAATTTAAGGATAAATTGTGGGATGATAAGGAGCTAGAAGGGAAAAGGAAGCTAAGGTATTACAAGGATGAGATCAACCCCACCCTTGCTAACCCGAATTATCTCTCTGTCTTGACCAATACTAAGAAGATAATGAACATTGCAAAGATTAAAACTAATTCTTATGATATTCACAGTGAAATCAGGGGTTGGACATTCCCCAAAACACCTTGTGACAAAAGAACCTGCCACCTTTGCAATACTAAGTGGGTTGAAGATGAAAAACACTTTCTCTTAGATTTCCCAGCTCTTATTAACATCCATTCTCATTTCCAAAACATTTGCCACACCTCCAACCTTCCTGACTTGTTAAGTTAACAAAGCTATAGTGATCTTGGAGTGTTTCTTTCCTTTTTTTTTAATCATAGAAATAAAATATTAAAGAGTCGCCATTAATCCCTTATTAAGGTCTGATAGACTGTATTGGTTTTAGTGGATGTTAATCATCATCATCATCATATTAATTAGTATAGTTTCATCTTAATTATGGATTTAACAAATGTTAAGAAGCATCAAATCTTTTGAGGTGTAAATTTATTTTAAATCATAAAACTCGAAAAAGTATTTTCAAGCGAGAGATTTGTTCCCCATTGTTACTTGATAGATCCATGATTAAAATGAATGGACTGATCTATCATTTTTCAATGCCTTGAAAATCCCCTTGGCCACTTGGATTGTGTAGACTACACAACTTAATCTTGCAATTCCAACAAATCTATGATAGATTTCATTCAAATTGGACAAAAAATATATATATATCTGAAAAAAGAGAAAAAATGTAGAATAGCTAGGCTACTTACATAGTTTAACCATAAGAATTTATTTTTTCAATTGATATATATATTTGTTTTAGCATATATATAGTTGACATTGAAATATTTTATTTAAAGTGGATATCCAGGTTGAATTTTTTATATCATTATCAATATTTTTTAAATGTTTCAAATTAATTACATTGATTTTTTTCATCATTAATAATTCTTTTTAAATATCAAATTAATTTTATATTAAGAATTAAATTAATTATATATCTCCCTCATATTATTCTTAGGTAATTGGATTGTTTATCTTTCTATTACTTATGGCCCATAGGCTATCTTTAGCCTCGTGGATGTTAAAATAATTTCTTTTTTCTTTATATATATATATACACATATAAAATTGATGCTATAAATATTTAAACAATTCATTAAGTATTGTATTGAAATTTATTTAAACAATTCATTAAGTATTGTATTGAAATTTTTTTAGAAGGTATAAGAATCATGCATCTCACTAATAGCCAAAAGTGAAAATAAAAGTTTTTTTAAACTTTTAGTTAGCTTACCTTTTAATCATCTTATCTCTTTTGAAAGATAATAGAAGATTATGTTACTTCATATGGATATAGAAATAATTTATTTATGGTTAAGAGAAAGCAAAATATTTTTACCACATATATTCTTTTTTGTTTTTTTATTATAGCTAGTATGGTTTTTTATTTTTATTTTAGAGAATATTTTATTTTTATTTTAAAAGAGATTTGTGCTAATTCAAATATGACCCCGAAAAAAAATTACAACTCTCACACAATAAATTGCCAATCCAATAGTAACTTTTAATAAATCTTTTTAATTTAATAAATAATTAAATTAAATTATATTAATAATAATTTATAACTACATTTTTTAAATTCCTCAAAATTAGTTAAAAACTTAACTAATTAACCAATTTGAACATAAATACAAATATTTCTGACCATTAATTTCATTTTCACCCACTTTCATCACATTAATTTATTACCACACCTTAATAGATCTACCATAAACTATCATGCTTTTAAACTTTTATCTACATAGACTATCATGTTTGAGCATGCAGCTGACCTTAAACATAGGAGAACCAAGTCTTCTGCTTTAGCTGAACATGCGGAAAAAACCAGGCATCATGTGTGTATTGAGGAGGCTAGTGTGATTGCTAAAGTTTCACAATTCCATCATCGGAAATTAGGGAAGCCCTTGAGATTGAAAAAAGGCCCAGCAATCTCAATAGAGAAGATGGCTGGAAGATTAGTAGTTACTGGGTCCCAGCACTCTCTTCCTAGTCGTTTTCTTCCTTTCCTCCCCTCCCCCGTTTTTTGGCTTGTTCTTGTTTTCCCCTATCCCTTTTTTTTTAAACTTTAACTATATGTTAATTTAACAATTAAGGTAAACGATTAATTATACTATTTTCTTTCCAACACTTGACTTAGTCTATCAATGTATTTTTGTTTATAACTAACTATTATATTAAGAAATTTATGTATATATATGTATGATATATACTATAAAAATTATATATATATAAATAAATTTTTTATAAAATAGTAAAGACCTTTAGGTAAATTCATATAGACAATTAAATTAGTTAATACCCTAGGTTAATGTGACAATTAGAGAAACAATTAATTAAATCTGAATATTTAAAATTATTTTTCCTAACACTTGACTTATTCTAATATTTATATTATATATTTTTATTAAATAGTTAATACTTTTTATAACTAACTATCAACTTAATAATCATTTAAAATTAATTTATTATTTATATATATATTTAAAACCCCTTAGAAAATTCATATGTCCCTTTGACTTTTAATTTAATAATAATATAACTAACTAGCTATGAAATTAACTTATTTTTATGACCTTGGTCCATCAAGCTGTCCCCCAGTCATATTTAGCCGTTAGTCAATATAGCCATTGCCTGGTCAAGAATTATAGCCATTGGAGGTTCTGTTGGGACTATTTAACATGCAATGCTTGATCTGATCCTTCAACTGTCCTGATGATGAACCACACCCAGCTTTAAATCGAGCTCTGATACCACTTGTCACGCCCCTACACTTGCGGTAGTCTTCCAACTGCTTATAGCGAGGTGCGGCACCACCGAACGCTTTGCTCGTGAAGGTTTGCTCATGAAGGTTTGAAACTTGTGAACAGGTTCAGGTGTTGAAGCATTGAAGCCGGTGTACACTTGGCAGGTGAGAACAAGACTTCGGTTTGAAGCTGATGAGCAGGGTTGCTCGTAACAATGGAAAGGGTGCTTGCAGGTGAAGGAAACCGTTTCACACAAGTGGAACAAGGGTTGGTTCTAATTGCAGGTGACTTGGTGAAGCTATTGGATGGTCGAAACTAGATTGCAAAGGAGAAAGAAGCTGTTAGAAATGGCAGTCGAATCTCAGGCTGGGTCTAGTCACGTTATGAAGGATACTACTATTGGGTTCATTGAAAAGGTGTTGGAAAATATGGAGGATATGGAGACTTCTTGGGATAAGAAGATGGACTTGTTTGCTAAAGAAAAAGAGGCCAACTTGAAGACAAAGGAAGAGCTCGATGAACTCCGAACACAACATGATGAAATCCGGACACAGTATGAGTACACTGATCTTATGTGTACACAACTCGAAGTAAGGGTCAAGGAGGTTGAAGAAGCAAGGGATCAGGGTCTTGCAGAGATCGTGAACTTGAAGAAAAATATTGACGAAGCCAAGGATGAGATAGTGGTGTTGAAGAAGGCCGTGAGGCATAACTCAGGTGGAGGAGTGCCTCATGTAAAGGTCAAGGAACCGGAATCTTATGATGGCACAAGAAATGCAAAGACTCTTGGCAACTTTCTATGGGACATGGAGCAATACTTGAAACGATTGGGTCTATCTGATGATGAGACAAAGGTCAAGGTAGCTGCTCAGTTCTTAACAAAGGATGTTAAGATGTGGTGGCGAAGGAGGTTGGATCAGATTGCCAATGGTAGTGCTGATGACATCACTTCGTGGGATGACATGAAGAAGGCTTTGCAGACTCATTTTAGTCCTCAGGATGAAACATGGGAAGCAAGGACGAAGATTAAGTACATAAAGCAGACCGAAAGCCTACAAGCATATCAGTGGGAGTTTGCAAGTGCAACTCTAGAACTTCCTGACATGGCGGAGAGGGACAAGGTGTCCAACTTCATTATTGGATTGAAGCCTTGGGCACGCAATGAAGTGAAGAGGCAGAAGATTAGGACACTTGAGGAAGCTTTTGTTGTTGTTGACAGGTTGGTGGAGCATTATGATGAGACTTCTGATGATAGGAAGAAGAAGTCCGATAAACCGAAAGATAAGAAGAAGGAAGATGCTTCGAAATCGGATGATAACTCGAAGACGAAGAAAGCCTTGAAGTGTTGGATATGTGCTGGACCACACACGGTGAAGAATTGTCCTTCTAAACCAAAGGTGGTTGCTATTGCACAATCTGATGTGAAGAATGAAAGTGCTTCTGTGGGGATGATGCAGATACTTGGTGCTTCTGCTACTACGGAGGTGGTCTCTAGGAGGGATCCTGAGAGGAACAGATTGGAGTATGCTCAGATGAAGGTTGGAGGTGTTGATGTACTCACTATGGTGGATAGTGGGGCTTCTCACAACTTCATGGGTAAAGATACTGCGAGAAGGATTGGGCTGAAATTTGTACCAGCAAAGGCACAAATGAAGACAGTGAATTCTCCTCCTATTGAGATTCTTGGTATAGCTGAGAGGGTGGACACTACACTTGGTGAATGGACCGGGAAGGTGGACTTCACTATAGTGCGGATTGATGACTATGAGGCTGTATTGGGGATGGAATTCATGAAACAGTTTGATGCTATGATTGTTCCACATTTGAGGAAGCTCTACATTTATGATGGAAGGGAAGATGTACCCATTGGTGTGCCAACCATTGGTGTGACAAGGCCTGATTGTAAATTGGGAGTGATGCAAATGGAGGATAAGGAAAAGGTGAATAAGCGATTGTCTACTATTGAGGCAAAGCTTACCGAGCAGTCATTGGTCATTAGATCACTTTCAGATAGCATCTTGGATTTGTCAAGAAGGCTAGAGTTGGTGGAGGATGATGATGATGATGAGGAGGTATATGTGAGGCCGGATGTCCAGAAGGAAGACCAGGTTGCCTATCTACAAAGGATGGAGATTGAGGATCCTAACAGATGGATTGAGTTGATTAGTGAGGGAGAGCCTTCAGGCTCTACTCCCTCTACATCTTCTTAGATGGATGAAGAAGATGGGGCTCATTGTTAGCTGCTCATGGCAGTGAGTCCCTTAGACATATGGAGCAGGTATGACTGATGGTGCAGGGATGGCTTGGCATCAAGCATCATGGCATGTTGCAGATGGATGGAGTTTCCATGGACCTGAGCATGGATTATGGAGATAGATTCTTGATGAGTCAAGGATGTGGCAGATGTTTGAGGAACAACGGATGATGGCATGAGGATGTTCACTCTCATGATTTGAGCGTGACAGTTGGATTAGCTACCCAACTAGTTCAGACATGGGGTCGCGAAGTGTGCAGAGATGTGTTAGCAGTTTGTTGGAGTATCATGACAGAGGTTCACATAGGGACACATGATGAGGTCGACACGAGATGTTGCAGTGGAGATTGTGGCAGAGGAGTCGATGATCATGGATCGAGATGACATCTGATACCGTAGAGGTGTATACCTTGGTATGGTTATCTTGGTGGCAATTAGTCACTGAGGTGAGACATGATGGAGATGGAGTTCTACATATGTTGCAGGGATGTTTGCCTTATGTGGAGGAGTTGACATCATGGATGATGATGATTTTGGTGGATCGTATGTTGTCGAGGACGACAACGATTTTAGGTGGAGGAGAATGTAAGGTCTCCGGGTATGAACGCGGGCGAGTCGGCGTGCACGACGGCCGCGCGGGCGCATGGGCGGGTGCGGGCACACGAGCAGGCGCACGACACGATAGAGCTGCGGAAGAAATGCGACAAAAGCAATGCAACAATACTTGGAGCGTTGCGACACTTAGTGGAAAAATGTGTGGAGGCAAGGAGTTTATACCTTGGCTTGGAGAAGCTTTGCACGATGGCAAGGCCGACTACATGTGCGCACACTTGGGGGCGTATTACACCATGTTTAGGGGTCGGCTTGAGGGCCACCACCTATGGAGACATGTGTATATATTAGCCAAGGCGCAGGTTCATTTGAGAAGCAAGAAACTCGCACTAAAGGAGCTCGCACTTCTAAGGAGGAGCAGAGGTAAAGTGCGCATTCCTCTTGTGGATGCGCATAACTCATGCGTAGTTCTAGTGCGCAGGTTGAGTTGTGGTAAAGGCCGGTTGTAGGGTGGACGAGGTGCGCCCAAGGGGCCGTTCTAAAGTGCAGATTGTGCCGGGTTTTGGGTAGAGTGTCTCGGTGACTCGTGTGAGCACCCACTCTTGTGCAAGACGTGCACATACACTTTGTAAAGGCTGGTGGCCTATGTTGTAAAATATTCTAAGTATTGGCTTGGAGTCTGCCAAGCATTACTTGTATTGTATTATTGAAGAAAAACTTATTATAATATATTGTTGGGCAGACTTGTTCGGGAGTTGCCCCTCCCCTTTATACTTGTTGCAATTGTTGATGTTCTTGTTGTAATTGCTATGGATAATGAATGAGTATGGGCTTCATTAAGTATAAAGGATAATTGCATTTTACTGCTCCATGTCTAGAGCTGGTGAGCAAGGATTGCTCGTGACAGGTACTTGCAGGTGAAGGAAACCGTTTCACACGAAGTGGAACAAGAGTTGGTTCAAGTTGCAGGTGACTTGGTGAACATGGAGAAGGCTGAAAAAGCAGTGATGGTGGATGAAGGTGAATCTAGCCATAATGCGGTTGAAGCTCTCCGGTACGAAGTGTTGGAACATATGATTCAATGGAGTTCTAACTGGGTTGCGATGAGGGCGGAGAACATAAAGATTCGAGAAAGCTGTTCGGAACTAAAGAGGGAACATGAAGAACTCATCATAATGTTCCACCAACCTGTCAACAACAGAAAAAGCTTCCTCAAGTGTCCTAATCTTCTGCCTCTTCACTTCATTGCGTGCCCAAGGCTTCAATCCAATAATGAAGTTGAACACCTTGTCCCTCTCCGTCATGTCAGGAAGTTCCAGAGCTGCACTTGCAAACTCCCGCTGATATGCTTGTAGGCTTTCGATCTGCTTTATGTACTTAATCTTCGTCCTTGCTTCTCATGTTTCATCCTGAGGACTAAAATGAGTCTGCAAAGCCTTCTTCATGTCATCCCATGAAGTGATGTCATCAGCACTACCATTGGCAATCTGATCCAACCTCCTTCGCCACCACATCTTAGCATCCTTTGTTAAGAACTGAGCAGCTACCTTGACCTTTGTCTCATCATCAGATAGACCCAATCGTTCCAAGTATTGCTCCATGTCCCATAGAAAGTTGCCAAGAGTCTTTGCATTCCTTGTGCCATCATAAGATTCTGGTTCCTTGACCTTTACATGAGGCACTCCTCCACGTGAGTTATGCCTCACGGCCTTCTTCAACACCGCTATCTCGTCCTTGGCCTCGTCAAGAGTTTTCTTCAAGTTCACGATCTCTGCAAGACCCTGATCCCTTGCTTCTTCAACCTCCTTGACCCTTACTTCAAGTTGTGTACACATAAGATCAATGTACTCATACTGTGTCCGGAGTTCATCATGTTGTGTTCGGAGTTCTTCGAGCTCTTCCCTTGTCTTCAAGTTGGCCTCTTGTTCTTTAGCAAACAAGTCCATCTTCTTATCCCAAGAAGTCTCTATATCCTCCATCTTTTCCAACACCTTTTCAATGAACCCAATAGTAGTATCCTTCATAACGTGACTAGACCCAGCCTGAGATTCAACTGCCATTTCTAACAGCTTCTTTCTCCTTTGCAATCTAGTTTTGACCATCCAACAGCTTCACCAAGTCACCTGCAATTAGAACCAACCCTTGTTCCACTTGTGTGAAACGGTTTCCTTCACCTGCAAGCACCCTTTCCACTGTTACGAGCAACCCTGCTCATCAGCTTCAAACCGAAGTCTTGTTCTCACCTGTCAAGTGTACACCGGCTTCAATGCTTCAACACCTGAACCTGTTCACAAGCTTCAATCTTCACGAGCAACCCTGCACACCAGCTCTAGACCGAGCTCTGATACCACTACACTTGGTGAATGGACCGGGAAGGTGGACTTCACTATAGTGCGGATTGATGACTATGAGGCTGTATTGGGGATGGAATTAATGAAACAGTTTGATGTTATGATTGTTCTACATTTGAAGAAGCTCTACATTTATGATGGAAGGGAAGATGTACCCATTGGTGTGCCAACCATTGGTGTGACAAGGCCTGATTGTAAATTGGGAGTAATGCAAATGGAGGATAAGGAAAAGGTGAATAAGCGATTGTCTACTATTGAGGCAAAGCTTACCGAGCAGTCATTGGTCATTAGATCACTTTCAGATAGCATCTTGGATTTGTCAAGAAGGCTAGAGTTGGTGGAGGATGATGATGATGAGGAGGAGGTATATGTGAGGCCGGATGTCCAAAAGGAAGACCGGGTTGCTTATCTACAAAGGATGGAGATTGAGGATCCTGATAGGTGGATCGAGTTGATTAGTGAGGGAGAGCCTTCAGGCTCTACTCCCTATACATCTTCTTAGATAGATGAAGAATATGGGGCTCATTGTTAGCTGCTCATGGCAGTGAGTCCCTTAGACAAATGGAGCAGGTATGACTGATGGTGCAGGGATGGCTTGGCATCAAGCATCATGGGATGTTGCAGATGGATGGAGTTTCCATGGACCTGAGCATGGATTATGGAGATAGATTCTTAATGAGTCAAGGATGTGGCAGATGTTTGAGGAACAACGGATGATGGCATGAGGATGTTCACTCTCATGATTTGAGCGTGACAGTTGGATTAGCTACCCAACTAGTTCAGACATGGGGTCGCAAAGTGTGCAGAGATGTGTTAGCAGTTTGTTGGAGTATCATGACAGAGGTTCACATAGGGACACATGATGAGGTCGACACGAGATGTTGCGGTGGAGATTGTGGCAGAGGAGTCGATGATCATGGATCGAGATGACTTCTGATACCGTAGAGGTGTATACCTTGGTATGGTTATCTTGGTGGCAATTAGTCACTGAGGTGAGACATGATGGAGATGGAGTTCTACATATGTTGCAGGGATGTTTGCCTTATGTGGAGGAGTTGACATCATGGATGATGATGATTTTGGTGGATGGTATGTTGTCGAGGACGACAACGATTTTAGGTGGAGGAGAATGTAAGGTCTCCGGGCATGAACGCGGGCGAGTCGGCGTGCACGACGGGCGCGCGGGCGCATGGGCGGGCGCGGGCACACGGGCGGGCGCACGACACGACGGAGCTGCGGAAGAAATGCGACAAAAGCAATGCGACGATACTTGGAGCGTTGCGACACTTAGTGGAAAAATGCGTGGAGGCAAGGAGTTTATACCTTGGCTTGGAGAAGCTTTGCACGATGGCAAGGCCGACTACATGTGCGCACACTTGGGGGCGTATTACACCATGTTTAGGGGTCGGCTTGAGGGCCACCACCTATGGAGACATGTGTATATATTAGCCAAGGCGCAGGTTCATTTGAGAAGCAAGCAACTCGCACTAAAGGAGCTCGCACTTCTAAGGAGGAGCAGAGGTAAAGTGCGCATTCCTCTTGTGGATGCGCATAACTCATGCGCAGTTCTAGTGCGCAAGTTGAGTTGTGCTAAAGGCCAGTTGTAGGGTGGACGAGGTGCGCCAAAGGGGCCGTTCTAAAGTGTAGATTGTGCCGGGTTTTGGGTAGAGTGTCTCAGTGACTCGTGGGAGCACCCACTCTTGTGCAAGACGTGCACATACACTTTGTAAAGGCTGGTGGCCTATGTTGTAAAATATTCTAAGTATTGGCTTGGAGTCTGCCAAGCATTACTTGTATTGTATTATTGAAGAAAGACTGATTATAATATATTGTCGGGCAGACTTGTTCGGGAGTTGCCCCTCCCCTTTATACTTGTTGCAATTGTTGATGTTCTTGTTGTAAATGCTATGGATAATGAATGAGTATGGGCTTCATTAAGTATAAAGGATAATTGCATTTTACTTGGTTGCGAAACACAAACTAAGTAAGGACAAGTGAATTAGGCGTAGTCCACGAAGGTTAGTATTGGTGAAAAGAAAGCGTTCGGTGGTGCCGCACCTCGCTATAAGTGGTTGGAAGACTACCGCAAGTGTAGGGGCGTGAAAAGTGGTTGTCACGCCCCCAATTCTTTTTTCGTTTAATTGAGCGGGTGTGGCACCGCCTAAGTTAATAACTTGTTCACCGTTAATTAACTTTGCGAACTACGCCTTCAACAATTCATAATAAACATGAATTCATATTATTAATGTGCGGAAACCATCAACAATATAAGAATAATAATAACTCGACAATAATATAAAAGAAGAGATCTTTTATTATATAATGAGAGTTTACAATGGCCGGGAGCCGCGATCCACCGGCGTTAATAAAATAAGAGGGCGCCCGCCCGTGCAAGAGCGCACGGCAGTCTGCCACAATACACCACCGAAAATACAATAATACAATGATACAAAGTGCGTACTAACTTGGCATTGGGCGGGCAGGCGCACCCGTGCACGACCCGTGCCCAAGCCACAACCCAAACCTAAGTGCGACAATGTGGTGTGGCCACCCGTGCGCACCACCGGAACCTCTACACGATCCTTGCCCGGCTCGGCGAACTCATCCTACCGAGCTGCGGTAAAACCTGCGCCTTTCTCAAGTGCGCACACTTCTTGTGTGATGAGAAGCGACGAAAGATCGATTGTGAGTTCGATGTTGAAATGAGCTCGCAGTTCACTCCATTTATATGCATGATAGGTCGTTGCTCCAACGTTGGGCCGACCTCCAAAATCCTAACACAAACGCCCACCTAACGCTCGCCCTCAACGTCGGCTCGCCCGATGTGTGGGTGCGCCCATGGTCGGCTCGCACGCTGTCCACCCACCATATATAATCGCAAGTCTTCTCCACACTTGTGCGCACATACAATGTTGGATGCTCGCACTTTTACTTAGTTGATTTTTCACGACGGAGGGAGTGCGCGCCCGTGCCCAAGAACGTAGGGCGTTACATTCTCCCCCACAGGAAATCGTTGTCGTCCTCGACAACATACCATCTCGGTAGCCATCCCCCAAGATCATTAATGCCCATGATGTCAACTCCTCCACATATTGCAATTATCATCGCAACATGTGTAGAGCCACCCTCTCCACCATGTCTCATCTTGGCAACCATCTGTCACCAAGATCACCATACCAATGTATGTCGTATATCATATGTCCATGATCATCGACCACCCTGTCACAATCTCCTCATGCTGCTCTCCACCACGGAAGGTTGATCCCTCCAACTCAAGCTACATGTCCACCGCAACAATGTGTCAAACTCTATCATGTCATCACCACCATGTGCAAAACTGCCCATGATATCTCAACAAGTGCTAACACACCTCAACCATGTGCCAACATCTCATCTCAACAATATGTCATATATCGGAAGTCATCTCAATCCATGATCATCGACTACCCTGTCACAATCTCCACATGTTGCTCCCCCTCGTGGAAGGTTGGCCCCTCCATCTCAAGCTGCCTGCTCACTGCAACATATCGTGTCAACCTCATCATGTGTCGTCCTCATGTGAACTGCTGCCATGATACTCCAACACAATGCTAACATATCTCTGCACACTGTTAACCCCCATGTCTGAACTAGTTGGGTAGCTAATCCAACCGTCACGCCCAAACCATGAGAATGCACATCCTCATGCCACCATCAGTCGTTCCTCAAAGCATCCTGTCACATCCTGAACTCGATCAAGAATCCATCCATATAAGTAAACCATGCTCACGTCCATGAAGTAGTCCTCATCTCAACTGCAACATGTCATCCATGATGTTTGGTGTCAATGTGCTACACGAAGTCAGCCACATCTACTCCAACATCATCCATATGTGTATCTCCTCCATATGAAGAGATCATCTCATCAATCTCCAACTCTCGGTATGCCACATCTAAGTCCATGAAGCTACCTCCATTACATTTGCAATGTGTCAACCCTCAAGTCTCCATAGAAACAAGTATACACCTGCCTCATCTATCCATGTGTTGTCCATGATCATAGATCAATCAGCTCCCATGTGTCAAAAGGTAGTTGAGTCTCGGCTCAACCCATGCCCCAAGTGTTGCCACCAAGGCATCATCATCATCGTAACTCCCAAAGTGTCTCATATCGATCCTCTACATCAAGTCACTCTTCCAAGCCATGCCCATACATGTACTTTGAAAGTATGCATCCCATATCGCATCAAAGTCTCTGACCTCAGCTCCTCAATGCATCAAATCCTCTAAGTCCACCATGTATGAAGTCCCTAAAAGTCACAACAATCTCATGTCACCATGAGCTCCATAAGTCATCCCCAACCAACATCCAACAAGCATACAAAACTCGGCTCAAAGGTCCCTACAAGATGCCTCAGCTCTCCATGTAGTAGGAATGCTCCATAGTCTGCTCATAACTCCATCCAAGTCCATGGTCTTGTTGCACAAGAGTGTACAACCTCTCCATAGGCTCATAAGTAATAGTCTCCATGTCACACTACCAAATCCACCTGCACAGCATCCCTGCTTTGGCACTCCTCATTGGATGCCCATACGTGACACCTTTACAAGTGCTCCACATAATGTCCCTGCATAAGACTGCCATGCTTCATGTCTCCAACTTGATGTCCATGACTAAGTTTCCCATGTAGTCCAACCAAGTAGACTCATCACAACCATCGGCCATCCTCATCCAAGTCTTCAATCTTCGGTTTAGTGAACTCGGTCACCTAACCATATCATCATCATAAGTCCCTTCCATCATAGCTCCCCCACTGAAGGTTCCACCAAGACTATCTCTTGGTCTTGGCCATGAGAAGTCCACCCAAGCATCATCAAATGTATGCCCTCCTCAACCTGTCCATGAGTCATGCCGGGCACTTAGCCAAGTGGCTAAAGCATGACCCAATCCTCCACAACGATCATCATGTTCCTCCCTTGTCACGGGCCCTTGCACCTTTCATCACAAGGTCACAAGCAACCCCAACAAGTCCTGCAACAATCGACAATCCTTGCTTCTCCATACAAGGTCTCATCATAGACATCCATGGTAAGATCCTCCCTAGCATTGGCAAACTGGCTTTGCCCTTCCCTGCATATGGTCCATCCACCAAATGCCCAAATGAAACACAAGTATCAATACTTACTTCATCATCATTGTCATGAGGTTCCTCCATATGAGTATCCTCATCCATCCATGCTGGCAAACTGCACGATCCTGGTCCAACTTGGCCAATCTCAAGTTCATCCTCCATCATGGTCATGTCTGCAACATCTTCAATCATCATCACTTCCTCTTCCTTGATAGCACAATCTGCAACTTCACCATGCTCCATTGTCCAACCAAGTTGAAGAAGCTCTCCTGCAACATTCTTTTCATAGACTTCAAGTTCCTTTCGAATTCGGGGATTCTCTTCTTTCAACCTCCTCAACCTGTATAAGGTAAGCAAGAGCTTCCCTTCACATTCTCCCAAACCTGCCATGCCTTGTACTTCATCTTCCCTGGTTCGTACTTCGTTTGGTCCACAGACGCCCAAACCGTGTATAGCTGCCCACACGCAGTCCAACTTTCCCACCCGACAAGTGCCCAAATCGTATGACCCGCACGTAGTACCGCCTGCCCAACTCTACGATACTCGGTTCCAACCTTTACCAGCTTCACCAAGTTCCTTGCAACCATGAACCAGCCCTTGTTCACTTCGTGTGAAATGGCTTCCTTCACCTGCAAGTACCCTTGTCACTGTCACGAGCAACCCTGCTCAAACCAAGTCTTGAAACTACCTTCAAATGCTTCAACACCTGAACCTTGTTCAAGCCTCAATATCACCTGTCAAATTTCCAAGTGTATACACACTTGCTTCGCCCAGCTTCCTGCAAGACTTCTCCAAGTCATCAGACCTGCTCTGATACCAACTTCACTTCGGTGAAGTTGTGTAACAGCTTCAACCTTCAATACCCTGAATCAGCTGCTCTGATACCAACTTCACTTCGGTGAAGTTGTGTAGTAGCTTCAACCTTCAATACCCTGAATCAGCTGCACCGCTACCAATTGTCACGCCCCCAATTCTTTTTTCGTTTAATTGAGCGGGTGCGGCACCGCCTAAGTTAATAACTTGTTCACCGTTAATTAACTTTGCGAACTACGCCTTCAACAATTCATAATAAACATGAATTCATATTATTAATGTGCGGAAACCATCAACAATATAAGAATAATAATAACTCAACAATAATATAAAAGAAGAGATCTTTTATTATATAATGAGAGTTTACAATGGCCGGGAGCCGCGCTCCACCGGCATTAATAAAATAAGAGGGTGCCCGCCCGTGCAAGAGCGCACAACGGCCTGCCACAATATACCACTGAAAATACAATAATACAATGATACAAAGTGCGCACTAACTTGGTGTTGGGCGTGCGGGCGCACCCGTACATAACCCTGCATGCACAGGAACGCAGGGCCATGGATGAGTGTTGGGCGCACCCGTGCACGACCCGTGCCCAAGCCACAACCCAAACCCAAGTGCGACAATGTGGTGTGGGCGCCCGTGCGCACCACTGGAACCTCTACACGATCCTCACCCGGCTTGGCGGGCTCATCCTACTGAGTTGTGGTAAAACCTGCGCCTTTCTCAAGTGCGCACACTTCTTGTGTGATGAGAAGCGACGAAAGATCGATTGTGAGTTCGATGTTGAAATGAGCTCGCAGTTCACTCCATTTATGTGCATGATAGGTCGCTGCTCCAACGTTGGGCTGACCTCCAAAATCCTAACACAAATGCCCACCTAACGCTCGCCATCAACGTCGGCTCGCCCGATGTGTGGGTGAGCCCATGGTCGGCTCGCACGCTGTCCACCCACCATATATAATCGCAAGTCTTCTCCACACTTGCGCGCACATACAATGTTGGACGCTCACACTTTTACTTAGTCGATTTTTCACAACGGAGGGAGCGCGCGCCCGTGCCCAAGAATGCAGGGCGTTACATAATCCCCCACTGGAAATCGTTGTTGTCCTCGACAACATACCATCTCGGTAGCCATCCCCCAAGATCATTAATACCCATGATGTCAACTCCTCCACATATTGCAATCATCATCGCAACATATGTAGAGCCACCGTCTCCACCATGTCTCGTCTTGGCAACCATCTGTCACCAAGATCACCATACCAATGTATGTCGTATATCAGATGTCCATGATCATCGACCACCCTGTCACAATCTCCTCATGCTGCTCTCCACCATGGAAGGTTGATCCCTCCAACTCAAGCTACATGTCCACCGCAACAATGTGTCAAACTCCATCATGTCATCACCACCATGTGCAAAACTGCCCATGATATGTCAACAAGTGCTAACACACCTCAACCATGTGCCAACATCTCATCTCAACAATATGTCATATATCGGAAGTCATCTCAATCCATGATCATCGACTACCCTGTCACAATCTCCACATGCTGCTCCCCCTCGTGGAAGGCTGGCCCCTCCATCTCAAGCTGACTGCTCACTGCAACATATCGTGTCAACCTCATCATGTGTCGTCCTCATGTGAACTGCTGCCATGATACTCCAACACAATGCTAACATATCTTTGCACACTGTTAACCCCCATGTCTGAACTAGTTCGGTAGCTAATCCAACCGTCACGCCCAAACCATGAGATGCACATCCTCATGCCACCATCAGCCGTTCCTCAAAGCATCCTGTCACATCCTGAACTCGATCAAGAATCCATCCATATAAGTAAACCATGCTCACGTCCATGAAGTAGTCCTCATCTCAACTGCAACATGTCATCCATGATGTTTGGTGTCAATGTGCTACACGAAGTTAGCCACATCTACTCCAACATCATCCATATGTGTATCTCCTCCATATGAAGAGATCATCTCATCAATCTCCAACTCTTGGTATGCCACATCTAAGTCCATGAAGCTACCTCCATTACATTTGCAATATGTCAACCCTCAAGTCTCCATAGAAACAAGTATACACCTGCCTCATCTATCCATGTGCTGCCCATGATCATAGATCAATCAGCTCCCATGTGTCAAAAGGTAGTTGAGTCTCGGCTCAACCCATGCCCCAAGTGTTGCCACCAAGGCATCATCATCATTGTAACTCCCAAAGTGTCTCATATCGATCCTCTACATCAAGTCACTCTTCCAAGCCATGCCCATACATGTACTTTGAAAGTATGCATCCCATACCGCATCAAAGTCTCTGACCTCAGCTCCTTAATGCATCAAATCCTCTAATTCCACTATGTATGAAGTCCCTAAAAGTCACAACAATCTCATGTCACCATGAGCTCCATAAGTCATCCCCAACCAACATCCAACAAGCATACAAGTCTCGGCTCAAAGGTCCCTGCAAGATGCCTCAGCTCTCCATGTAGTAGGAATGCTCCATAGTCTGCTCATAACTCCATCCATGTCCATGGTCTTGTTGCACAAGAGTGTACAACCTCTCCATAGGCTCATAAGTAATAGTCTCCTTGTCACACTAGCAAATCCACCTGCACAGCATCCCTGCTTTGGCACTCCTCATTTGATGCCCATCAGTGACACCTCTACAAGTGCTCCACATAATGTCCCTGCATAAGACTGCCATGCTTCATGTCTCCAACTTGATGTCCATGACTAAGTTGCCCATGGAGTCCAACCAAGTAGACTCATCACAACCATCGGCCATCCTCATCCAAGTCTTCAATCTTCGGTTTAGTGAACTCGGTCACCTAACCATATCCTCATCATAAGTCCCTTCCATCATAGCTCCCCCACTGAAGGTTCCACCAAGACTATCTCTTGGTCTCGGCCATGAGAAGTCCACCCAAGCATCATCAAATGTGTGCCCTCCTCAACCCGTCCATGAGTCATGCCGGGCACTTAGCCAAGTGGCTAAAGCATGACCCGATCCTCCACAACGATCATCATGTTCCTCCCTTGTCACGGGCCCTTGCACCTTTCATCACAAGGTCACAAGCAACCCCAACAAGTCCTGCAACAATCGACAATCCTTGCTTCTCCATACAAGGTCTCATCATAGACATCCATGGTAAGATCCTCCCTAGCATTGGCAAACTGGCTTTGCCCTTCCTTGCATATGGTCCATCCACCAAATGCCCAAATGAAACACAAGTATCAATACTTACTTCATCATCATTGTCATGAGGTTCCTCCATATGAGTATCCTCATCCCACCCATGCTGGCAAACTGCACGATCCTGGTCCAATTTGGCCAATCTCAAGTTCATCCTCCATCATGGTCATGTCTGCAACATCTTCAATCATCATCACTTCCTCTTCCTTGATAGCAAAATCTGCAACTTCACCTTGCTCCATTGTCCAACCAAGTTGAAGAAGCTCTCCTTCAACATTATTTTCCAAGACTTCAAGCTTATCTCGAATCCGGGGATTCTCTTCCTTCAACCTCTTCAACCTGTATAAGGTAAGCAAGAGCTTCCCTTCACCTTCTCCCAAACTTGCCATGCCTTGTACTTCGTCTTCCCCGGTTCGTACTTCGTTTGGTCCACAGACGCCCAAACCGTGTATACCTGCCCACACGCAGTCCCACTTGCCCACCTGACAAGTGCCCAAATCGTATGACCAGCACGTAGTACCGCCTGCCCAACTCTACGATACCCGGTTCCAACCTTTACCAGCTTCACCAAGTTCCTTGCAACCATGAACCAGCCCTTGTTCACTTCGTGTGAAACGACTTCCTTCACCTGCAAGTACCCTTGTCACTGTCACGAGCAACCCTGCTCAAACCAATTCTTGAAACTACCTTCAAATGCTTCAACACCTGAACCTTGTTCAAGCCTCAATATCCCCTGTCAAATTTCCAAGTGTATACACACTTGCTTCGCCCAGCTTCCTGCAAGACTTCTCCAAGTCTTGAGACTAGCTCTAATACCAACTTCACTTCGGTGAAGTTGTGTAGCAGCTTCAACCTTCAATACCCTGAATCAGCTGCTCTGATACCAACTTCACTTCGGTGAAGTTGTGTAGTAGCTTCAACCTTCAATACCCTGAATCAGCTGCTATGATACCAACTTCACTTCGGTGAAGTTGTGTAGCAGCTTCAACCTTCAATACCCTGAATCAGCTGCTCTGATACCAACTTCACTTCGGTGAAGTTGTGTAGCAGCTTCAACCTTCAATACCTTGAATCAACTGCTCCGATACCACCTGTCATGCCCCCAATCCTTTTTTCGTTTAATTGAGCAGGTGCGGAACCGCCTAAGTTAATAACTTGTTCATCGTTAATTAACTTTGCGAACTACGCCTTCAACAATTCATAATAAACATGAATTCATATTATTAATGTGCGGAAACCATCAACAATATAAGAATAATAACAACTTGACAATAATATAAAAGAAGAGATCTTTTATTATATAATGAGAGTTTACAATATCCGGGAGTCGCGCTCCACCGGCGTTAATAAAATAAAAGGGTGCCCGCCCGTGCAAGAGCGCACAGCGGCCTGCCACAATACACCACCAAAAATACAATAATACAATGATACAAAGTGCGCACTAACTTGGCGTTGGGCGGGCGGGCGCACCCGTTCACGACCTGTGCCCAAGCCACAACCCAAACCCAAGTGCAACGATGTGGTGTGGGCGCCCGTGCGCACCACCGAACTCCTACACGATCCTCGCCCGGCTCGGCGGGCTCATCCTACCGAGCTGCGGTAAAACCTGCACCTCCTCAAGTGCGCACTACTTTGTGCGATGAAGAGCGATGAAAGATAGATGATGAAATGAGCTCGCAGTTCACTCCATTTATATGCATGGAAGGTCGCTCGTCCAACACTTGGCCGACCTCCAAAATCTTAACACAACGCCCACCTAACGCTCGCCCTCAACGTCAGCTCGCCCGATGTGTGGGTGCGTCCATGGTTGGCTCGCACGCTGTCCGCTCACCATATATATAACGCAAACCTTCCAACACTTGCGCGCACATACGATGATGGACACTTCGCACTTTTACTTAGTCGATTTTCATGAGGAGAGGGAGCGCGCACCCGTGCACAACCGCAAGGCGTTACATCCTCCCCCACTGGAAATTATTGTCGCCCCCGACAATCCTGCTCTTCTTCTCAACTTCCTGTCGTACTTCTCGATCTTGTTCTTCCATCTCCAAAGTGAATCCTCCGTTTCCCAGCTGTCCTCCTCCGGTGCATCCTTCCATCTGCAAAGAAATTCCCATCGCATCTGGCAACCAACTCCTGTAGTTCTGAGACTCAAAATCTTCTCCAACTCTAGCCCTGGTCTGTCCACAATCCCGTCTGGTCCTCTCGTCGGTTCAACTCTCTCCGGATGGTCCGAATCAAGTCTACATCTCTTCAACTGACTCACATGAAAAACTGGATGCTTCTTGTGCATATGGCGTGGAAGCTCCAACTCGTAAGCAACTTACCCCACTTTCTTCTTTACTCGAAATGGTCCCTCATACTTCCGTGTCAGTTTGCTCGTCGTCCCCTTGGCTGGCTGAAACTGCTCCCCGGTAATCCTGAGAAACACCATATCTCCCACGCTGAAGTGTGCCTCCCGTCTTCCACGATCAGCATACTTTTTCATCCTCCTTGCAGCATCGTGCAAGCGTAACCATGCTAACTCCAAGGTCTCCTCCCAAGCCTTCATGAAACTCTTCGCATGAGGACTTCTCAAGAAGCCTCCCGTCACTACGGTATGTGGTGCAACCGGCATCTGTCCATTCACCAACTCAAATGGACTATACCCCGTCGCGGAACTCTTTTGAATATTGTAGCTAAACTGAGCAATATCCAAGAGTTCGGGCCAATTCTTCTGATCAGCCGTCACATAATGTCGCAAGTAGTCCTCCAGCAATGCGTTGATCCTCTCGGTCTGCCCATCTGTCTGCGGATGGTAACTCGAACTCATCAACAACTCCATCCCGACTAACTTGAATGATGTGGTCCAAAATCTGCCTGTAAAACGCGGATCTCTATCCGACACAATGCTCAATCGCATCCCCCAATACTTCACTATGTTCTTAAAGAACAACCCCGAAGTCCACTCGGCTCCACAAGGTACCTTTGTAGGAACAAAGACAGCATACTTGGAAAAATGATCAACCACGACCATAATCCCATTATACCCCTGAACCTGTGGTAACTGAGTGATGAAGTCCATCGAGACACTCATCCATGGCCTCTCTGGAATCGATAAAGGCTGCAACAGTCCTCCTTGCCTCTGAGTATCCGATTTGTCCTGCTGACAAATGATGCACGTATGTACATACTCCTCCACATCCTCTCGCTTCTTTTCCCAAAAGAATCCTCTCTCCAACAATGCCAAAGAACGACGTTGCCCTGGGTGGCCAACCCACGGAGAATCGTGGCACTCCTTCAAAAGGTGCCTCCTGAGCCCAGATGACTTTGGAACATAGAGTCGGTTTCCAAAGAATAAGAACCCATCTCGTAGAAATAACTTTCGTGTCTCCCCTCCTTTATCTGCTTCACTATATTCTGCGCCAAAGTATCGGTTTCAACACTTTCCTTGATCTTATTCTGCATCTCTTCTGACATCTCAACTCGACTCCTACTCCTAGCTGCCCGGTCTTCTCCCTCCAATGCTGCAAGTTGTCCCTTCTTGCTAAGGGCATCTGCTACCGCATTGTGCCTTCCCGGTCTATACTCGATAGTCATGTCGAATTCTTCCAAGAAGTCCTGCCAACGAGCTTTCTTCGCAGAAAGCTTCGGTTGTGATGCAAAATAACTTGCTGCAACATTGTCAGTCTTGACAACAAACGGCTTCCTAATCAAGTAATGCCTCCACACATGAAGACAATGGATGATGGCAGTCATCTCCTTCTCATGGACCGGATACCTCCGTTCTCTATCCTGCAACTTCCGACTCTCATATGCCACCGGATGCCCATCCTGCATAAGAATTCCTCCTATAGCAAAATCCGAAGCATCAGTGTGCACCTCAAACCGTCTCTCGAAGTCAGTCAACTTCAGTATCGGTGTTGTAACCATCCTCTTCTTCAAGTCATCAAATGCCTCTTGACATTTGTTCATCCAACTCCACCTCTTGTCTTTCTTCAATAAGTCTGTCAGTGCCGATGTCACCTTGGAGTACCCCTCTACAAACTTCCGTTGGTAGTTGGTCATGCCCAAAAACACCCTCATCTCATGGACATTCTTCGATTCAACCCAGTCCTCGATCTCCTTCACTCTACTCGGCTCCATCCGTATGTACCCTTGACCAACAATATGCCCAAGGAAAGCAACCCCCGACTAAAGCACCTTATCAGTTGTCAGGGCTTGAGTTGGAGGAATTGAAACGGCAGTTAAAGGAGTTAACTGAGGCAAGTTTCATTAGACCTTCAAGGTCCCCTTATGGAGCTCCGATATTATTCCAGTGGAAGAAGGATTCGAATGAGCTACGGATGTGTTGTGATTACCATGCATTGAACAAGCAAACGGTAAGGAACAGGTATCCTTTGCCATTGGCTGCTGATTGCTTTGACAAGCTTGCGAAAGCCCGAGTGTTTTCCAAGCTGGACTTGAGGCATGGGTATTATCATATGCGGATAGCTGAAAGAGACGAGAAGAAGACCGCGATAGTAACAAGGTATGGTAGCTTTGAGTTCCTTGTTATGCCATTCAGTTTGTGCAATGCTCCTGCTACGTTTTACACTTTGATGAACGATGTTCTACGACCATACTTGGATTCGTTCGTAGTAGTATACTTGGACGATATAGTGGTGTTCAGTGACAACATGGAGGATCATAAGAAGCACTTGGCGATGGTGTTCGAGGCACTGAGGGAAAATCAGTTGTTCTTGAAGAAGTCTAAGTGTGTGTTCACTCAGACCGAGATCCTGTCACACCCCCAATTCTTTTCCCCTTTAATTGAGCGGTTGCGGCACCGCCTAAGTTAATAACTTATTCACCGTTAATTAACTTTGCAAACTACGCCTTCAACAATTCATAATAAACATGAATTCATAATATTAATGTGCGGAAACCATCAACAATATAAGAATAATAATAAATCGACAATAATATAAAAGAAGAGATCTTTTATTATATAATGAGAGTTTACAATGGCCGGGAGCCGCGCTCCACCGGCGTTAATAAAATAAGAGGGCGCCCGCCCGTGCAAGAGCGCACAGCGGTCTGCCACAATACACCACCGAAAATACAATAATACAATGATACAAAGTGCGCACTAACTTGGCATTGGGCGGGCGGGCGCACCCGTGCACGACCCGTGCCCAAGCCACAACCCAAACCTAAGTGCGACAATGTGGTGTGGGCGCCCGTGCGCACCACCGGAACCTCTACACGATCCTCGCCCGGCTCAGCGGGCTCATCCTACCGAGATGTGGTAAAACCTGCGCCTTTCTCAAGTGCGCACACTTCTTGGGCGATGAGAAGCGACGAAAGATCGATTGTGAGTTCGATGTTGGAATGAGCTCGCAGTTCACTCCATTTATATGCATGATAGGTCGCTGCTCCAACATTGGGCCGACCTCCAAAATCCTAACACAAACGCCCACCTAACGCTCGCCCTCAACGTCGGCTCGCCCGATGTGTGGGTGCATCCATGGTCGGCTCGCACGCTGTCCACCCACCATATATAATCGCAAGTCTTCTCCACACTTGCGTGCACATACAATGTTGGACGCTCGCACTTTTACTTAGTCAATTTTTCACGACGGAGGGAGCACGCGGCCATGCCCAAGAACGCAGGGCGTTACATTCTCCCCCAATGGAAATCGTTGTCGTCCTCGACAACATACCATCTCGGTAGCCATCCACCAAGATCATTAATGCCCATGATGTCAACTCCTCCACATATTGCAATCATCATCGCAACATATGTAGAGCCACTGTCTCCACCATGTCTCACCTTGGCAACCATCTGTCACCAAGATCACCATACCAATGTATGTCGTATATCAGATGTCCATGATCATCGACCACCCTGTCACAATCTCCTCATGCTGCTCTCCATCACGAAAGGTTGATCCCTCCAACTCAAGCTACATGTCCCCCGCAACAATGTGTCAAACTCTATCATGTCATCACCACCATGTGCAAAACTGCCCATGATATGTCAACAAGTGCTAACACACCTCAACCATCTGCCAACATCTCATCTCAACAATATGTCATATATCGAAAGTCATCTCAATCCATGATCATCCACCATGTCACAATCTCCACATGCTGCTCTATCGTGGAAGGCTGGTCCCTCCATCTCAAGCTACATTCCCACTACAACATATCGTGTCGACCTCATCATGTGTCGTCCTCATGTGAACTGCTGCCATGATACTCCAACACAATGCTAACATATCTCTGCACACTGTTAACCCCCATGTCTGAACTAGTTGGTAGCTAATCCAACCGTCACGCCCAAACCATGAGAATGCACATCCTCATGCCACCAGCAGTCGTTCCTCAAAGCATCCTGTCACATCCTGAACTCGATCAAGAATCCATCCATATAAGTATAAGCCATGCTCAGGTCCATGAAGTAGTCCTCATCTCAACTGCAACATGTCATCCATGATGTTTGGTGTCAATGTGCTACACGAAGTCAGCCACATCTACTCCAACATCATCCATATGTGTGCCTCCTCCATATGAAGAGACCATCTCATCAAACTCCAACTCTCGGTATGCCACATCCAAGTCCATGAAGCTACCTCCATCACATTTGCAATGTGTCAACCCTCAAGTCTCCATAGAAACAAGTATACACCTGCCTCATCTATCCATGTGTTGCCCATGATCATAGATCAATCAACTCCCATGTGTCAAAAGGTAGTTGAGTCTCGGCTCAACTCATGCCCCAAGTGTTGCCACCAAGGCATCATCATCATCGTAACTCCATCACTCCAAAGTGTCTCATATCGATCCTCCACATCAAGTCACTCTTTCAAGCCATTCCCATACATGTACTTGAAAGTATGCACCCCATACTGCATCAAAGTCTCTTGACCTCAGCTCCTCAATGCATCAAATCCTCTAAGTCCACCATGTATGAAGTCCCTAAAAGTCACAACAATCTCATGTCACCATGAGCTCCATAAGTCATCCCCAACCAACATCCAACAAGCATACAAGTCTCAGCTCAAAGGTCCCTGCAAGATGCCTTAGCTCTCCATGCAGTATGAATGCTCCATAGTCTGCTCATAACTCCATCCAAGTCCATGGTCTTGTTGCACAAGAGTGTACAACCTCTCCATAGGCTCATAAGTATTAGTCTCCATGTCACACTAGCAAATCCACCTGCACAGCATCCCTGCTTTGGCACTCCTCATTGGATGCCCATAAGTGACACCTCTACAAGTGCTCCACATAATGTCCCTGCATAAGACTGCCATGCTTCATGTCTCCAACTTGATGTCCATGACTAAGTTGCCCATGTAGTCCAACCAAGTAGACTCATCATAACCATCGGCCATCCTCATCCAAGTCTTCAATCTTCGGTTTAGTGAACTCGGTCACCTAACCATATCATCATCATAAGTCCCTTCCATCATAGCTCCCCCACTGAAGGTTCCACCAAGACTATCTCTTGGTCTCGGCCATGAGAAGTCCACCCAAGCATCATCAAATGTGTGCCCTCCTCAACCTGTCCATGAGTCATGCCGGGCACTTAGCCAAAGTGGCTAAAGCATGACCCAATCCTCCACAACGATCATCATGTTCCTCCCTTGTCACGGGCCCTTGCACCTTTCATCACAAGGTCACAAGCAACCCCAACAAGTCCTGCAACAATCGACAATCCTTGCTTCTCCATACAAGGTCTCATCATAGACATCCATGGTAAGATCCTCCCTAGCATTGGCAAACTGGCTTTGCCCTTCCCTGCATATGGTCCATCCACCAAATGCCCAAATGAAACACAAGTATCAATACTTACTTCATCATCATTGTCATGAGGTTCCTCCATATGAGTATCCTCATCCATCCATGCTGGCAAACTGCACGATCCTGGTCCAACTTGATCAATCTCAAGTTCATCCTCCATCATGGTCATGTCTGCAACATCTTCAATCATCATCACTTCCTCTTCCTTGATAGCACAATCTGCAACTTCACCTTGCTCCATTGTCCAACCAAGTTGAAGAAGCTCTCCTTCAACATTCTTTTCCAAGACTTCAAGCTTATCTCGGATCCGGGGATTCTCTTCCTTCAACCTCTTCAACCTGTATAAGGTAAGCAAGAGCTTCCCTTCACCTTCTCCCAAACTTGCCATGCCTTGTACTTCGTCTTCCCCGGTTCGTACTTCGTTTGGTCCACAGATGCCCAAACCGTGTATACCTACCCACACGCAGTCCCACTTGCCCACCTGACAAGTGCCCAAATCGTATGACCAGCACGTAGTACCGCCTGCCCAACTCTACGATACCCGGTTCCAACCTTTACCAGCTTCACCAAGTTCCTTGCAACCATGAACCAACCCTTGTTCACTTCGTGTGAAACGGCTTCCTTCACCTGCAAGTACCCTTGTCACTGTCACGAGCAACCCTGCTCAAACCGAGTCTTGAAACTACCTTCAAATGCTTCAACACCTGAACCTTGTTCAAGCCTCAATATCACCTGTCAAATTTCCAAGTGTATACACACTTGCTTCGCCCAGCTTCCTGCAAGACTTCTCCAAGTCTTCAGACCTGCTCTGATACCAACTTCACTTCGGTGAAGTTGTGTAGCAGCTTCAACCTTCAATACCCTGAATCAACTGCTCTGATACCACCTGTCACGCCCCCAATTCTTTTCCCCTTTAATTGAGTGGGTGCGGCACCGCCTAAGTTAATAACTTGTTCACCGTTAATTAACTTTGCGAACTACGCCTTCAACAATTCATAATAAACATGAATTCGTATTATTAATGTGCGGAAACCATCAACAATATAAGAATAAGAATAACTCGACAATAATACAAAAGAAGAGATCTTTTATTATGTAATGAGAGTTTACAATGGCTGGGAGTCGCGCTCCACTGGCGTTAATAAAATAAGAGGACGCCCGCCGGTGCAAGAGCGCGTGGCGGTCTGCCACAATACACCACCGAAAATACAATAATACAATGATACAAAGTGCACACTAACTTGGCATTGGGCGGGCGGGCGCACCCGTGCACGACCCGTGCCCAAGCCACAACCCAAACCCAAGTGCGATAATGTGGTGTGGGCGCTCGTGCGCACCACCGGAACCTCTACACGATCCTCGCCCGGCTCGGCGGGCTCATCCTACCGAGCTGCAGTAAAACCTGCACCTTTCTCAAGTGCGCATACTTCTTGTGCGATGAGAATGCGATGAGAGATCGATGTGAGTTCGATGTTGAAATGAGCTCGCAGTTCACTCCATTTATATGCATGATAGGTCGCTGCTCCAACGTTGGGCCGACCTCCAAAATCCTAACACAAACGCCCACCTAACGCTCGCCCTCAACGTCGGCTCGCCCGATGTGTGGGTGCGCCCATGGTCGGCTCGCACGCTGTCCACCCACCATATATAATCGCAAGTCTTCTCCACACTTGCGCGCACATACAATGTTGGACGCTCGCACTTTTACTTAGTCAATTTTTCACGACGGAGGGAGCGCGCGCCCGTGCCCAAGAACGCAGGGCGTTACATTGTAACGCCCTGCGTTCTTGGGCACGTGCGCGCGCTCCCTCCATCGTGAAAAATCGACTAAGTATGAATACGAGCGCTCCATAAACAACGAAGGCATAAGTGAATAATGCACATGGTTGTGGAGGGCGCTCACCCACTTATAAGGCGGACAGGCAGCTCGCCTTATGAACGAGCCGACGAAGGTATGCACAAGGAGTTGGGGCAAGCCGACGGTGTTTTGCATAATCGTTGGGTGTTGTTGTTATGGAAACGAAGGTCGGCCGCATGAAGGGCGACACACCAAGTGAACGTATAAAAGCTTGAGGCGCAGGTTCATTTGGATCATCAACTCTCATCGCATTCTCATCGCACAAGGTGTGTGCGCACAAGAGAATTGCGCAAGTCTACTACAACTTGCACTAAGGCAATGAGCCCGCCGAGCCGGGCGTAGGGTTGTAGGTGCACGATGGTAAGATTTGGAGGTTGCGGTGGTGCGCACGGGCGCCCACGCCGGTATACACTTAGATTTGGGTTGAGGCTTGGGCACGGGTCGTGCACGGGTGAGCCCGCCCGCCCAACGCTAAGTTGGTGTATGTATCATTGTATTCGGTGGATTATTGTGGCAGACCGCCGTGCGCCCTTGCACGGGCGGGCGCCCCCTTATTTTATTAACGCCGGTGGAGCGCGGCTCCCGGCCATTGTAAAACTCTCATTATATAATAAAAGATCTCTTCTTTTATATTATTGTCGAGTTATTATTATTCTTATATTGTTGATGGTTTCCGCACATTAATAATATGAATTCATGTTTATTATGAATTGTTGAAGGCGTAGTTCGCAAAGTTAATTAACGGTGAACAAGTTATTAACTTAGGCAGTGCCGCACCCGCTCAATTAAACGAAAAAAGAATTGGGGGCGTGACAGGACTGTCACGCCCCCAATTCTTTTTTCGTTTAATTGAGCGAGTGCGGCACCCCTAAGTTAATAACTTGTTCACCGTTAATTAACTTTGCGAACTACGCCTTCAACAATTCATAATAAACATGAATTCATATTATTAATGTGCGGAAACCATCAACAATATAAGAATAATAATAACTCGACAATAATATAAAAGAAGAGATCTTTTATTATATAATGAGAGTTTACAATGACCGGGAGCCGCGCTCCACCGGCATTAATAAAATAAGAGGGCGCCCGCCCGTGCAAGAGCGCACGGCGGTCTGCCACAATACACCACCAAAAATACAATAATACAATGATACAAAGTGCGCACTAACTTGGCGTTGGGCGAGCGGGCGCACCCGTGCACGACCCGTGCCCAAGCCACAACCCAAACCTAAGTGCGACAATGTGGTGTGGGCTCCCGTGCGCACCACCGGAACCTCTACATGATCCTCGCCCAGCTCGGCGGGCTCATCCTACCGAGTTGCGGTAAAACCTGCGCCTTTCTCAAGTGCGCACACTTCTTGTGCGATGAGAAGCGACTAAATATCGATTGTGAGTTCGATGTTGAAATGAGCTTGCAGTTCACTCCATTTATATGCATGATAGGTCGCTGCTCCAACGTTGGGCCGACCTCCAAAATCCTAACACAAACGCCCACCTAACGCTCGCCCTCAACGTCGGCTCGTCCGATGTGTGGGTGCGCCCATGGTCGGCTCGCACGCTGTCCACCCACCATATATAATCGCAAGTCTTCTCCACACTTGCGCGCACATACAATGTTGGACGCTCGCACTTTTACTTAGTCGATTTTTCACGATGGAGGGAGCGCGCGCCCGTGCCCAAGAACGCAGGGCGTTACATTCTCCCCCACAGGAAATCGTTGTCGTCCTCGAAAACATACCATCTCGGTAGCCATCCCCCAAGATCATTAATGCCCATGATGTCAACTCCTCCACATATTGCAATCATCATCATAACATGTGTAGAGCCACCGTCTCCACCATGTCTCGTCTTGGCAACCATCTGTCACCAAGATCACCATACCAATGTATGTCGTATATCAGATGTCCATGATCATCGACCACCCTGTCACAATCTCCTCGTGCTGCTCTCCACCACAGAAGGTTGATCCCTCCAACTCAAGCTACATGTCCACCGCAACAATGTGTCAAACTCTATCATGTCATCACCACCATGTGCAAAACTTTCCATGATATGTCAACAAGTGCTAACACACCTCAACCATGTGCCAACATCTCATCTCAACAATGTGTCATATATCGGAAGTCATCTCAATCCATGATCATCGACTACCCTGTCACAATCTCCACATGCTGCTCCCCCTCGTGGAAGGCTGGCCCCTCCATCTCAAGCTGCCTGCTCACTGCAACATATCGTGTCGACCTCATCATGTGTCGTCCTCATGTGAACTGCTGCCATGATACTCCAACACAATGCTAACATATCTCTGCACACTGTTAACCCCCATGTCTGAACTAGTTGGGTAGCTAATCCAACCGTCATGCCCAAACCATGAGAATGCACATCCTCATGCCACCATCAGTCGTTCCTCAAAGCATCCTGTCACATCCTGAACTCGATCAAGAATCCATCCATATAAGTAAGCCATGCTCAGGTCCATGAAGTAGTCCTCATCTCAACTGCAACATGTCATCCATGATGTTTGGTGTCAATGTGCTACACGAAGTCAGCCACATCTACTCCAACATCATCCATATGTGTATCTCCTCCATATGAAGAGATCATCTCATCAATCTCCAACTCTCGGTATGCCACATCTAAGTCCATGAAGCTACCTCCATTACATTTGCAATTTGTCAACCCTCAAGTCTCCATAGAAACAAGTATACACCTGCCTCATCTATCCATGTGCTGTCCATGATCATAGATCAATCAGCTCCCATGTGTCAAAAAGTAGTTGAGTCTCGGCTCAACCCATGCCCCAAGTGTTGCCACCAAGGCATCATCATCATCGTAACTCCCAAAGTGTCTCATATCGATCCTCTACATCAAGTCACTCTTCCAAGCCATGCCCATACATGTACTTTGAAAGTATGCATCCCATACCGCATCAAAGTCTCTGACCTCAGCTCCTCAATGCATCAAATCCTCTAAGTCCACCATGTATGAAGTCCCTAAAAGTCACAACAATCTCATGTCACCACGAGCTCCATAAGTCATCCCCAACCAACATCCAACAAGCATACAAGTCTCGGCTCAAAGGTCCATGCAAGATGCCTCAGCTCTCCATGTAGTAGGAATGCTCCATAGTCTGCTCATAACTCCATCCAAGTCCATGGTCTTGTTGCACAAGAGTGTACAACCTCTCCATAGGCTCATAAGTAATAGTCTCCATGTCACACTAGCAAATCCACCTGCACAGCATCCCTGCTTTGGCACTCCTCATTGGATGCCCATAAGTGACACCTCTACAAGTGCTCCACATAATGTCCCTGCATAAGACTGCCATGCTTCATGTCTCCAACTTGATGTCCATGACTAAGTTGCCCATGTAGTCTAACCAAGTAGACTCATCACAACCATCGGCCATCCTCATCCAAGTCTGCAATCTTCGGTTTAGTGAACTCGGTCACCTAACCATATCATCATCATAAGTCCCTTCCATCATAGCTCCCCCACTGAAGGTTCCACCAAGACTATCTCTTGGTCTCGGCCATGAGAAGTCCACCCAAGCATCATCAAATGTGTGCCCTCCTCAACCTGTCCATGAGTCATGCCGGGCACTTAGCCAAAGTGGCTAAAGCATGACCCAATCCTCCACAACGATCATCATGTTCCTCCCTTGTCACGGGCCCTTGCACCTTTCATCACAAGGTCACAAGCAACCCCAACAAGTCCTGCAACAATCGACAATCCTTGCTTCTCCATACAAGGTCTCATCATAGACATCCATGGTAAGATCCTCCCTAGCATTGGCAAACTGGCTTTGCCCTTCCCTGCATATGGTCCATCCACCAAATGCCCAAATGAAACACAAGTATCAACACTTCATCATTATTGTCATGAGGTTCCTCCATATGAGTATCCTCATCCATCCATGTTGACAAACTGCACGATCCTGGTCCAACTTGGCCAATCTCAAGTTCATCCTCCATCATGGTCATGTCTGCAACATCTTCAATCATCATCACTTCCTCTTCCTTGATAGCACAATCTGCAACTTCACCTTGCTCCATTGTCCAACCAAGTTGACGAAGCTCTCCTTCAACATTCTTTTCCAAGACTTCAAGTTCCTTTCGAATCCGGGGATTCTCTTCTTTCAACCTCCTCAACCTGTATAAGGTAAGTAAGAGCTTCCCTTCACATTCTCCCAAACCTGCCATGCCTTGTACTTCGTCTTCCCCGGTTCGTACTTCGTTTGGTCCACAGACGCCCAAACCGTGTATACCTGCCCACACGCAGTCCCACTTGCCCACCTGACAAGTGCCCAAATCGTATGACCAACACGTAGTACCGCCTGCCCAACTCTACGATACCTGGTTCCAACCTTTACCAGCTTCACCAAGTTCCCTGCAACCATGAACCGGCCCTTGTTCCACTTGTATGTGAAACTAGCTTCCTTCACCTGCAAGTACCTGCTTCCACTGTCACGAGCAACCTTGCTCAAATATCAACTGTCAAGTGTATGTACACCTGCTTCACCCAGCTTCCTGCAAGACTTCTCCAAGTCTTCAGACCTGCTCTGATACCAACTTCACTTCGGTGAAGTTGTGTAGCAGCTTCAACCTTCAATACCCTGAATCAGCTGCTCTGATACCAACTTCACTTCGGTGAAGTTGTGTAGCAGCTTCAACCTTCAATACCCTGAATCAGCTGCTCTGATACCAACTGTCACGCCCCCAATTCTTTTTTCGTTTAATTGAGCGGGTGCGGCACCGCCTAAGTTAATAACTTGTTCACCGTTAATTAACTTTGCGAACTACGCCTTCAACAATTCATAATAAACATGAATTCATATTATTAATGTGCGGAAACCATCAACAATATAAGAATAATAATAACTCGACAATAATATAAAAGAAGAGATCTTTTATTATATAATGAGAGTTTACAATGGCCGGGAGCCGCGCTCCACCGGCGTTAATAAAATAAGAGGGCGCCCGCCCGTGCAAGAGCGCACGGCGGTCTGCCACAATACACCACCGAAAATACAATAATACAATGATACAAAGTGCGCACTAACTTGGCGTTGGGCGGGCGGGCGCACCCGTGCACGACCCGTGCCCAAGCCACAACCCAAACCCAAGTGCGACGATGTGGTGTGGGCGCCCGTGCGCACCACCGGAACCTCTACACGATCCTCGCCCGGCTCGGCGGGCTCATCCTACCGAGCTGCGGTAAAACCTGCGCCTTTCTCAAGTGCGCACACTTCTTGTGCGATGAGAAGCGACGAAAGATCGATGATGAAATGAGCTCGCAGTTCACTCCATTTATATGCATGATAGGTCGCTGCTCCAACGTTGGGCCGACCTCCAAATCCTAACACAAACGCCCACCTAACGCTCGCCCTCAATGTCGGCTCGCCCGATGTGTGGGTGCGCCCATGGTCGGCTCGCACGCTGTCCACCCACCATATATAATCGCTAGTCTTCTCCACACTTGCACGCACATACAATGTTGGACGCTCGCACTTTTACTTAGTTGATTTTTCACGACGGAGGGAGCGCGCGCCCGTGCCCAAGAACGAAGGGCGTTACAGGTTGGTTCGAAATGTGTCGACAAATGAAATATCATGTGAATGATGAACCACACTCGTTGGTTCGAAACGCGTCAACAAATGAAATATCATATGATTTACACCGAAAAATTTCTCATAAACTATTATGCTTTTAAACTTTTATTTCATATTTATTATAAACAAACATTCTAATTTTATTTTTCATTATATTTTTCTACTATTTAAAACCTTATTATGCAATATTATTAATTTTCTCCGATTCCTTTTTTTCAATAATAGTATATTTAAGTAGGTACCACCATTTTTCAATCAAACATCTCTCGCCAATTAGACAAATTTATTTCTATAATTAACAATTAAGTTATTATAAAATAAAAATTAAATAAAAACATTATTGTTAATTAAATCTATTTCCATCCCATCATAAACTCTTTATTTTAGATTGCCGTGTTATCATATAGAATTTTTGTTACCCAAACTCTTAATAAAGAAATATAATATTTTGTTTTAGGTTTTGATCCAACAACCATTGGTACAAGTTAGACACGTAATAAACTCTCATTGCAAACGCGTTTCTCTGTCAGGCTTAAATAATTTCTCTTACATTATGTGGAGAAATTTCAAGTTTACACGGCAGGGCGGATGCATAAATAATTTCTCTTACATTATGTGGAGAAATTTCAAGTTTACACGGCAGGGCGGATGCATAAGAGACGACGATGCGGGTGAAACTCTCGATGTTATCGGTCACTTTCATGCCGTTTTCTTTAACATTTTCTTTACCACATAAATATAAAAAAATTTACCTTCAATTTTTTTTAATAATCATACTAATTAATAGCAGGTCGGAGCAATTAATGACAGGCAACGTGTTCATTGTTCAGGGGCGCGGTGACAATTGAGTTTCAAAATGCATTTTTCAATGGCAAGAGATAACGGGTTTGTCATTGGGCATTAAATGTTCGGCTATCTGCGTTTCTGATAGTTTATAGTTTTTTATAACACTCGCGCGGTGATAGGTAAATAAAAAAAATAGTGTGTGTTAAAAAGCTATCGGGGGCGCATGTAGCTGGGCATTTAATGCCCAATGACAGACCCGTTAGCTCTTGCCCTTTTCAATTGTTCTTTCAACAGGTGGATAGAAATTAAACGCTGATCATGCCCATTAAAAGACCTACAGAATAATAACTTTAAATGACGTTTACAGGCGGACTAGCTTTAAAGAATTACATAATAACAACCTTAACTCATTTTCATATATATATATGGATTTTCTGTTATGTCATTTTTATATTTGTTTAGATGTTTTATGTGCATTTTCTATACAAAGTTGTCTATAGAATTTTTGATCTTGTCCAATGTTTTGGTGGGACATTTCAACCCCGTTACGAGGGATCAAAAAATTCAGTGAATACAAATTAGTATTTGGAAACTTGTAAATAAAAAGAGGTTTAGTAATTAATTGTTAAAAAATATTAATAAATTAAGTAAAAAATATAATTAAATTAAAGACATAAAGTAACTTATGGGTGAAATGACTTTTTTCATTATCATTTTTTTTTATTAAATTTAACTAAAATCCGATAGAAATTTCTAAAATTTTGAGATTAAATTGTTTAATTTGTAAAATTCAAGTGTTTTAAGAATTTAAGAATGCTGGAAAAAAAAAGCTACTCTTTAATATTAAAAAATGCTAAATCTATTTATATATTCAAAAATATATTTTAAACAATAACAAATCATATTCTTAATTAAAATTGAAATTATACAATCAAATTTTAGTAAAAACAACTCTTTCTTTTATAAATTAGATTATAACAAACTAAAATAACTGTAAAAAAAAATAACAATTAAAAACAAAAAAATTATAAATATAAATAAATTTAGTCATAATACTGACTGCAAAATTCCGACCATTTTTTTTTTAATTTGGACAAAGATTCCTTTCCTGGGCACATGATTTATCGGTAGCGATGCACGGATGTTAATTTACAGCTACAATGAATAATTAATTTAAAAACAAAAAATTATAAATATAAATAGATTTAGTCATCATACTGACTGACTGCAGATTCCAATCATTTTTTAAATTTTGCCAAAGATTCCTCCCCTCGGAACATGATTTATCGCTAGCGATGCACGGATGTTAATTTACAGCTAAAATGAATAATTAATAAATTCATTAAAAATAGTATTCTAAGCGGGGGAATGAATGAATGGTAGCCATTTTTGATTTGGATTGCTATTACTAGTCTCTATATTTCGAACGCGTTGGTGTGGAGGGAAGTCTCTGGCAGCGGATCGATGATTCGTGAAGGCGTCCTATAAATTCCTTCTGTTCCGAATTTTCGAGCAGATTCGATATCCATTTCAGCAATCGTGTGAATTTTAATTTTAATTTGGATCGACTTGGAATATGAAGATAGCAAAGATGGCATCGGAGGACTCTGAAATCTCCCAGCCTTTGGTGGAGAAAGGAGACGACGGAGAGATTAAGCTGCAATTCGAAGTATTCATGAAGCATTTTGAAGCAGAGGATAATGGAGAGGTTTGTAAAGATATTTCCTTCGTCAGCGATGGAAGGGATTTGAACTCCAGACCTGAAAAGCAGGAGATCGATGATGGCGAAATCGGTGTTGAGAGCCTTGATTATGATCCCATTCAGAATTTTGTGTCTGCCAAAACGAGAAAAATGCATACGCGCAGGCACCTATATGGGTATTATTCTCATCTCGTTTTTGGATATTCTTTATGAAGAAGGTCCCGTGAATTATACAGAGTTGCATAGATATCCAAATCTCGTTTTCTAGTGACAGCCTATTTAAAGCTTTAAGATATTGATAATGCGCTCGAAACATAGCTTAAACTCTATCAAATTTAAAATCTAAATTGAAAGAGGAATACAATCTGAATTGCCTTTGATTTGAGGTCACGAGATTCAAGATCGAGAGGCACCCTAGTTCCCGTTCTTTGTCATGGACCTTTTTTTCCACAGCGTTTGTTTCCTTTAGAATCGATATAAGCACCAAGTTGCAACGCATTAATGGCAAGATATGCCAGCATATTATACACCGTTGGATGTCTGCAAGTATACAATCGACTGTGCACCTATCCACATATACAGTCATTAGTGCCCTGCAGCTCGGTGCTTATTGTTTGCCACTGTGGATGCTCTTGGGCCTGAGCGAATAGCCATTGACATACTGTATTTCGAATGTAGATATCCATTCTTGAACCAATCAGCCTCAGTTGTCTACTCATTACCAATGTGGTTTCGGCACCTTTGCACCCTTTGCTTTCGTTGGTGCGCTGATTGCTCAAATACATAGTCTTCAGGGGTGTAGAAACTTGATTTACTAGATTCATGATTGTATCTAGTAGTTAATGGACTCCATTCTTAGCTGGTTGAGTGAATGCTTTATTTGAGCCATACACAAAAAGTGAAAACCATCCAGGCCTGTCTACACGACACCGCACTCTTTGGGCAGCATTGAAATTGCATTAGTTCTCTTGTCAGGGAATTGATATATGTCTTTTTGAAAACACTTTGTGATTAGCAGCGACACTATATACAAATCAACAAGGGCTGACATTTCAGGTGAGCAACATGTCCGCTCAGAACTCTTACTAAACATTCCCAGCGACCTACTTTGTTCACCAATTGCCAGACAAGAAAGTTGCAATCTAGTTATTAAGATTTCCTTTTAATTTAGATGTAGCCTTGTCTTTTAAATAATCTTCTGGTTATATCTAGTTGTATGGTTGCAAGATAATATGAATCTTCCATAAAAGATCCCCCTGGATTGCTGTCGCAAGCAATCTGACAGGACTTCTACGGAAGATCAATCTACTTAAACTTATATAATAGCATGTTTAAAGTGGACACAACCTGCCGCCCATGAGAGCAGGAACTCCTATGACAAATTTAACCATTACCAATGAGTGACGTAAAAAGAAACTGAAGCATGTAAAGTATCGTATATTGACTATTTATTTTATCACAGAGATTTGATGCCTATAAGACCATGGTAGACGTAAGACCTGCACTTCTTTGAAACAATTAATCTCCCTTTTCCTTTCCCTTTCTTTCACTATATAGTGTGGCTGCTAATCACAAAGTGTTTTCAAAAAGACATATACAAATTCCCTGACAAGAGAACTAATGCATTTTCAATGAATCGTGGTGAGGAAGGGGTCTATGCCTTCCCCCTTTTGCATCCGGATGAGCCTCAACTTCTCCTCTAGGTACATCTTCCGCTGCTCCGAAGTTCCCTGGTACAACGTGGAAAGTGTATCCCACATCTCTTCGGCTGTTCCCTTGGCCGCTATTGTGATACAACATGATCCCGGGCATGATCTAGGATCAATCTCTTTGCTTGTGCCATCTCCTTTCTATACTCCTTTAGCTGATCTACATCCTGGGGTTTCTGCTACCTCTGTATCAATATATGGCTTTAGGGCATATTCATCTAGAAGGAAAGACATCCTTGCCTTCCAGATGACATAGTTGAAAGCTCCATCCAACTTGTCCTGATCACGAAGTCTAGCAGTGGTCATCTCAACAAAATGTCAAAAACCTCCTTTTCCCTTCTGCTCAACTGTTGCAAGGCTATTCACACTCCCTTCTAGAGTGAGGAACTCTGCTCACAACGACTGTTGATCTGCAAGAGAAATCGAACTTCTTGAGACTAGAAGTTCCCTGAGGAAAATTCTCCCCCCCCCCAGTATGTGCTCTTCTTCCACTCGACGCTAGCTATGCTCTAGCGAACTGCCGCAAAACTACTTCGTCCAACTAGAGATTTACTCTGCGAAAATTGTGGGCTGCTCCCTTTGCCTCTGGAATCCCTCAATCTGGAGAGATCAAATTTTTCTGTCGCTCTCTCAGAAAAATTGAATCTCCTCCAGAAATTCGGACTCTTGGCAAAGTAACTGCGCTGCCCTCTGGGGTTTCGATCTGCTGCCCACACTGAACAACGAAACTCCTTCTTCATTCACTACTGAGCTCTCCGGCTGATCATCTGCGCTCTGATACCATGTGAAAATTCTAGAAAACCGGAACCCTATTGCAGCAACTGGAAATTATTCTCCTAATTGTTATTTTAATTTAACAATTTATTTACTGTTTCCTACAAAAAATACTGAATAACTCACAGTGCACTCTACATAAATAAAAACTGTGTAAGAATAAATGCTGGAAGAAATGCTAGCACATACACATAAAATAACACAGTTATTTTTGGACCAATGTCCCTGGAAAAACCCAACTTGGGAAAATCGGTGCAACAGTGAGGGTTTTATTTATTAAGCAATAGTGAAATAATTTGAGTACAAATGGATGTTGAAATTGGCAATCCTACAGAGAAATATTGGCAAGAATCCGGAGAGGAATTTTCCTCACCCCACAGGAAATCTCCCGGCACCACGTGCCTTCAAAATTTTGGCCTTCTGAGGCATTGCGTCAGCTTCTACGCTGCTCTGCGTAGCTAGTTGGATGGCTTGCCTTCTGTTGGATTCTGATGAAGTCGTTTTGCCTTCTGCTGACTAGAAAGATGTTTCTCCAGCACTTTGGGACTCCTTCCCGACCTTTGGAATTGAAAACGTCAATCTCTCCCAACAAATTGACTTTGCCTCTAGAGGCTACTGCGCAACTCTGTGTTAGCCTCACTGTGGCTCACTTGCCTCTCTGTAAATGCACTCACCAGACCTGGAATCCTTCCTTCGGCTTCACTGTCTCTGCCCCTCTCTCACTGCTTTGATTTCACTGGCTCTCTCTCCGACAACTGACTGCTGCCACTTTGGAAGTCGATCTGCTCATGAAATCAAACCTCTCAAGTGTGTTCTCCAAATGCCCATTGACTTCTTCTTATAATCCTCTATTGGGACTCTAATGACCAAGATTAAATCTTAATCGATGGCTAGGATTAATTTGAAGTCGATCCGTGTGAATTTCTAGATCATTCATGCCTTGGCTTAATTAATTATGATTAATTAGCCATATTCCCTAAATTTAGATGTAGGAAATATTTAAAAACTGACTAATAATCTAATTAAGTCATTTTTAGGCAGAATTTCCAAAAATGGTTTCTGGGTTTCGGAGATCTCCTGCATTGTAGCCTCTCCACAAAATTTCAAGGCTAGAACACATCCGATGCTACAAAAACTAACAGTCCATGGGCATGAAACTCAAGATGTTCAAGGCGGTCTTCCAACTTGACTAGCTGAGCATGGAGACGCCGTTGGTTACATCGGAGAGACGCCATACAGTCCATCTGGTCCCATCGGGCATGCTGTATATCCTCTAGAAGTCCCACAGATTCCACCTAGTGTTCATGCAATTGTTTGCTCATGTTCACAACAAGAGCTGTAATACAGTTCACTTGACGGGGACTGAACTCCAAGGTAGGGGGAGCCATAGTAGACGCAGGAGTTGGCAAAACTTCCATGGCGATTTTGCCATCTTGCTTTGCCTCCCCTCCTCCCCCAACAACATCTCTCTTCACTCGAACACCGCATTGGGCCATTCCACTCTGGATGGCCCCTCCCTGCTGCGCTTGCCGATGCATCAAACTCCAAGGAGGTCCCAAGTGACCCAAGTAGACCAGTGTCGCGAACTTGAATCCCGATTCTCGAACGCCACCACCTACCGCACAACCTCTTCCCCAAGGTTAATGCTGAGGGGACTATCACCACCACTTAGGTTGAAGCAACCAAAAGGGATGGAGGCACGACTGACCCAGACTGTAGGACAAAAGGACATTATCGCAACCCCACCCCAGAATTCTAAAATACCATCAACGAGGAACTATTGACCTCAAAAACCGAGACACAACCGACCTGAGGCAACAACTATCCCTCGCGCTGCTTCCCACAGAGATACACAACAAGGAATTAAAGCACATGCATGACACCTCAAACAAACAACTCAGAGCACCCAACGAAAATTCTTTCAAGACATAAACAAATGCGAAACCGACCTAGAGCACCACCACACCACCATGCAAACACCCAAAAACTGCAACCAAATAGTGGTAGAACAAGAGGGGCACCAGAGCCAATGAAACAAGGACCCTAAAGCTTGACTCCCAACAACTAACAACCCAAAACAAAGGGTCACAAGGGCTTACCTAGTAGACTAGGAGAGGTGCCTTGCAAGAGGCAGTTCTTGATAGGGCCGTAACAACAAAGGACTCGAAACGCCAACTCCCATCGAAGTTTCTAATGCTCATGCGCTACGCCAGGACCGGGGTCCCAAACTGTGAAGTGCAATGCCCCCCGAACGAGCAAGGTACTGATTCTCCATAGGACAATCACAAACCACATAGTGTAGCAGCCCTGCTATAGAATACACAGGAAGCCAACCCATGCATTTCTTGCAAACTTCTTACCACCTCCAAAAATGCCCATTAGCCAAACAAAACGCCAAAGGTATTCACCTTGGCGAGCCAAATTGCACTCACCATAATTGTTAAAGGCTCCAGACGCACTCCACCTCGCGTCACACTTGTTCCTTGCAATACTCATGTACCACCCACATTGAAGGCGGGGGTACTCTCCCCACCCTTTGTCACATCACCGTAACTATGCTCAGCCACCCCCATCGGGGAATAATTGCTATATATATATGCTTTACTCAAGGTGGAATTTGGATATTGACATATTTTATTTATGATAGACATTTTTTTTTTAAATTAATATTTTTTCTTAAACACCACGTGCCAACTCTTTGTTAGAACTTAAGGAATAACAATTTCTCGCTCAAACTGGGACATAGAAAGGACTTATAGATGTAGAAAAAAAATTACTATTTATCTATCTATCTATAAAGTTGATACAAGGTATCTTTCATAAGGTTAACATTGAAATATCTTTTATGATGGATATTTCCTTTTTTTGTTTAATATTTATTTTAAATATCACTTGTCAATTCCATGTTTTGCGTGAAAGGAATAACAGATTTTCCACATACTGGACGGTAGAACACATCTTTCGGTGCAACTAGCCAAAGGTTTGTTTATCCTAAACCTTGAAATTCCTTTTTTTCATTAGCAGCTCTACTGTCCAATCTGTTTGATAACACCCCTCTAATTATGACACTTGAATGGGCAACTGTTTTGAGAATGTCAATTGTGTGAGTTTCACACATCGGCATGATGGTTAAATTAACTCATTAGGGTAAGACCATAAGATTGAAGCATGGATGGAGAAGATTGTACCCATGGGGGCTTCACTGGGGGAGCAATACCATACTACGTGCGCTCATATTGGGGGATATATATTGAGGAAAAAATGACAATATATTGAGCATATAATAGGAGGTAAAGGGTTTACATTGGCAGGTGTAAAAAATTGAGCTCAAAGTTAATGAAAAAATATAAAGGGGTATAAAAAATGTTAATAAAAAAATGGATACCTACAATATCTAGTGAAAGTAGGGGTTTTTTAAATTAGGAAGGTGTATTGGGTTCGTATTGGTAGCGGATTAAAAAATGTGATTTTTAAAGGTATTTTCCAATCTGTAGTCAAATTACAGGTATTGTTTAGTATGCCACGAATGCACATCAGAGGTTCATTGAGTGAAGCCCCCATGATTGTACCATAGATCACCACAGGAAATATTATGTACTTCTTTTATGTTGTTTGATGGTTCCAGTAAGGGTGTAGAGCGATGAATTCATTAAGACTTATATTTGATATTCATGACAAATTTTAATTAGACTGAGGCTTTTTTTGACTGTCCAGTGTATACATATGGATGTGTTTGAGTGGGTTGTAGAGTTTTTCTAACCCCCAGAGGCTCAAGGAGGTCGATCTGCTATCCTGTCTGATCTTGCATCAATTTCGTAAAGGAGGCTTGTCAACAACGTGTGCAGAAAAATCAGTATAACATAAAGGACGCCAGTAGAAATATTTTTAGGCCATTCTTTTTATTCACTTCATGATAAATATTTCCATATACATTTAGATAATGTTTTGCAGCTATGAACGAAATGATAACCAACAAATGTGATCTAAAATTTAAATACCTAGAAACACGATGAAATTTTGTGGAGGGCTTAGGACGATCATAATGTTCATTTAGGTTTCTATCTATTACAATTACATGGAATAATTTGCCCCTATTTTTTTGTAATAGGATTTGTTATTACACTTGAGTAAATATTAAATATGTTAGATTTTTACCTGTTTAGCTTGGATAGCATTCTCTAGCATTAATGGTGCTTCAGCCGGGCTGTTCTTGATTTGTGCACATCATCAGATAGAGAACTGTAGGTAGAAGGGCATAGCACTAGTGGAATAAAGGAGGCACGTAGCAGTTATGTAGGAGAGAGATAGAGAGGGCACATGCATGCACCAACCTTCAACTACTTCCAGATTTAAAACTGCTGCTCAGATTTAGCTTTCAGTACTATTTCCAGAATTAGAACTGTTGTTCAGATTTAGCTTCAGTTTCAATTCAGTTTCTATTTCAGTGAAGTTTTTAATTCCAGTTTGCTTTTTTGAGTTTTAGAAATAGGTGCTTGAATTGACTTAGTCCAAGTAGGGTGCAGATCTCTAGGAGCCAGCACTTGCTTTTGTACATGCTTGCTACTCTTAGTTGAGCGCTCTAATCTAGGCACTCTCTCATGTAGACCTAGGGCTCGTTTCCCTAAACTAGAATTAGAATTATGGTTAGGATCTGGTCCTCTAACCTAGGTGCTCTATTGTGATGGAGTGACAGGGTCTTCCAATGGGTTGTTAATGAGACTGAGGTTTTGAGACACAGCAGTAGAGTTTACTGGTTTTCAGATTTAATAAAACAGTAATGCATATTTGAGATTTCAACTTTTGTGTGTTTTCTATTAGTGTTTCCAATAGCATGTGTTTGTAGATTAACATATTCAGAGATTGTTGTTTTGATAGGGCTTCAGTATTTAAAGTTACCTAGGATTTAGTTATTCTTTGAGTGCAGAATTTGCTTACCATTGTATTAGAGCATGTTTTGTGATAGATAAGGTAACGACTTTTAAGAGGGAGTTTTTGGAGGGTTACATGGGTGGGATGCTTAAGCTTTATTAAATATAGCAAATCTGGACTTGTGGAGGGTTGCGGGCTTTGTCACAAGACACAATGACATGGGACACAGAGGACATGGAAATATGAGTGTCTGACATGGGACATGGAAGACATGGAAATATGAGTGTTTGACATGACACATTGTGACCTTGGAAATAGGACATGGGGGACGCTATTTCAATCTAGGAGTGGGTAAATTATTTGCAGACCAAGTTGATTATTGGGGCAGCAGTTTATTTGAGGAAAGGTGCTATTACAGCAGTGCCATTCTAGCAGGCCATTTAGAAGCTAGTGCGAATAGCCAGAAAACCAGTGCGAGTTGCCAGGGAGGGTTCGTTTCAGTTTCCGGACGCTGGGAGATCATCCGGGAGGCAGAGCAAATATTTTCTCGGGGCAGAGGGAGGCTGGACAACTCACTTGGAGCTAGTTTGTAGGCAGTGCAAGTTATTCCAGGCCTACAGTGCGCATTTTTGGTAGAGTGCTAGTTGCTAGAGAGGAGTGCAAGCAAGCTAGTGGAGGCGAAGTTGATTTGTAGAGGGAGAAGATTGTCTCCCAAATAGTTTGCCAATATATTTGCTGAAAGATTGCTAGTTAGGCATCTAGATTATTGTACCCTCCAAATTTGCTACATAATAATAAAATAAACCCTCATTTGCTGCACTGATTTTTCCTTCGGGGTTTTTCAGGGACTATTAGTCCAAATAATTGTGTCGTTTTTTATGTGTGTGCATCTATTTCTCAATTCCTGATTTTACCTCTGCAACATATTTTATTTGTAAAGAATTGCAGTGCGATTTAATCTTTATTTGCTGTATAACAAATAAAATGCTAATAAGTTAGGAGAAAAAATTCCAGTCACTGCAATTTCAAGGAATTTTCACAAGAAGTTGGTTGTACAAAAGATGAAATTTGGAGGCCAATAACTGTTTCAGTGGGGATACAAGTAGAAATTGAAACGAAGGATGTGAAATTTCAGGATGCACCACCAGAACTTGCTGATGACATTGCTGACACACAAGAACCATCAGTTGAAGCAGAAACCTGATGAGTATCAGGTCACACCACAAGAACTTGTTGATGACACTGCCATCACACAAGGACCAACAATGGAGACAAAGCGACTTGAGGGGAATAAAATCGCTATGACACAAGAACCTACTGACGAAACTACTGTTACACAAGAACCAATATTTGAGGTAGTACAACCAGAGGTAAAAGAAGAAGAATTGAAGGAACAAGAAAATATGCAGGAACTCATTGAACAGGGAGAAGTGATCCCTTTGAGCCCTTCTACTTCCTACCCTTTTTTCCTACAAGAAAAGCTCCTCCTTTTCAAACTGACAACAGTTAAGGAGCAAAGACCATATAAGATGATTGATCCTCAAACTTTTTTAGAAATATTTCAGCAAGCTAGTTTTGTGGAACAACACTTGCTATGTAAACTATACCTACATGAGTATGTCTATTTTGGAGAGAAAGGCTTTAATTTTACACCTTATGTAGGAGAAACTCAATTGAGGGCTTTCACTTGTTGGAAAGCGGATTAGAATACTACAACAACCAATTTGAAATCCAAGTCATTGTATGTTCGAAATGAACTAGGGTTTACTGATGAAGTGTTGAGAGCATTCAACAAACTTATAAATTCTCTGGAAACAAGGGATCAGATGATGGAAATCATAAACAAGGTTCTGGAACGTTGTTCCATAAGTATTGAATTGTTGAAACAAAGTGCACTTGATGGGAGCAAATTGAGATGGGAGGCTTGTGAGAAAAAGCTGAGAGATGAAGACCCTTATTGTTTTCAGAGTTTTGTGCATCCACTTTACAGAATCCCTAAGTATCTGGATTGTGTTACAAAATGTGTATCTAGTTGGTTGGGGCTTAGATTTAAATTTCCATATTGATTTGGTTTTCTGTTCTTATGCATCAACATTCATATTAGTTGAAGTCAGTAGATGCAGAGATGTGGTGGCTGGGCTTGCTCCTTTCTCGTGGTTACAAAGCCCCTATAGATGATATAACAACAACATATAATTTTTCTGAATTGCATTCACATCATGCATCAAAATCTGATTGAAGAGGTTTGCACGAGGACATGTAGTTGCTTCAGTTAGTGGAAGGTGTTGGGACGTGGAATTGGCACCCTTTTTGTATCTGTTTTGTCTATCTACCATTTTGACCCTAAGTTATCCTATTCATTGCCTTTTGACCAATGTATGTTTATTTTCTATATCAACCTAATATATTCATATTTGCTTTTATTTTGGTATGAAGTTGACTATTTTAGACGACTTTATTAACAAAAGTGACAAGGGGCTATTTCAGGGAAGATTTGGCTTGCTGAAGGTGTTGTTGCAGGGATGCTATGATAATTCTTCTAGTTTTGTCTTGCCGATTCCATAATCAAAGAGGTGTTGATACTCTATCTCCTGGATCCTTTGTTTTTCCAACGACGACAATGACGATCAATATGGGTTATCACTCGGTCAAAGTCAACATTGGTCACTGTGCCAACAAAGTAATTAACCTATTGATAATGTAGCCAAAGTTGGCTGAGATAGTTATGACTCCTAGTCATTGGTCTTTTTGTTATTTTGAAAAAACTGTTACAACACCTTATATTCCCAACAAACTGTTGTAATATGTTACGTGAGGTTATTGATTTTGGCAACGAGAGAATCGAGAGATTCTCATGGTTGATTATGTTTCAAAGATAGATGTAATGTAATTTATAAAAGAGAAAACCATCTGCCTCATGGGTGGTGGCATCAACATTATAATTTTGGAGAAATAGTGTAATTGCAATAATTTCTAATATCAACACAACTCTTATGATGTGTGGCATCATACCTTTTTGTTGATTAGCTCATGAGTTGTGTGTACCAACTCCCTGCTAAGGAGGAAGGGCCCTCCTCTTTGGTAGGGATTACTAGGTTAGCGAGGTATTGCCATTGTATGTTTAGTTTCTCTTCATTTTAATTCATAATTGTTTTATTGTTACTATTACAAATTTCTTGATGCATTATAGTTACTGATTTGTTGAATTACAAAGTAGTAATTTCAGTTACTTGTGCAACAACTTAGGTCCTAGACCGGTCCACTCATAATTATGTGTGCTCTGCGTTAATTTACTATTACAGTATCTAGATTTCAATTAATGCATTATTGTGTGACTGTTACAGAGTATTTTTCCAAATTGATTGAGTGTGTTCTTTTATTGAATGAAGGGTTGAGTGGATGAGTGTTGCTTTCCTGTCATAAGAGTGACAGAGTGATTGAATAGTTTGGTTAACTGTTTCATTTTGCAAAGAGTGTCTTTCCTACTGTGCAAGGTGTGTTAAATGCTTGAGTGCAACAATAATGATTTTTGAATGTTGAGAGTGATGATTTGAGTGACATTCTAAGAGTTTGATGCCAATAGGGCTAGTTAAGCATTCTTACCTGCATATACTTTACACGATAACCTTGAAATAAAAAGACTTACCTTGGTTGACAATTTATGTATGAGCATGGTTTATTTATCCTTATTTAAAGACAATTAATTCAACCAACACACACACACACATATATTCCGATTTTGGGATATGTGACTAATAATAAACTTGAAGATGTGTATGCAGCTGCAGGGCAACATGCTTGGCATAGTATGGTAGGGTAGCAACTGGTACACACACACACACACACACACACACATATATTCCGAGTTTGGGATATGTGACTAATAAGAAACTTAAAGATGTGTATGCAACTGTAAGGCGACATGCTTGGCATAGTATGGTAGGGTAGCAACTAGTAGATATATATACACACACACACATATATATATTACTGTGTGCAAGGTGTGTTAAATGCTTGAGTGTGGCAATAATGATTTTTGAACGCTGAGAGTGATGATTGCAGTGACATTCTAAAAGTTTGATGTTAATAGTGCTAGTTAGGCATTGTTACCTGCATATACTTTACACGATAGCCTTGAAATAAAAAGACTTACCCTGGTTGACAATTTATGTATGAGTGTGGTTAATTGATCCTTATTTAAATAACAATTAATTCGACCAAATATATATATATATAGTGTCGGGTTTGAGATATGTGATTAATAAGAAAATTGAAGATGTGTGTGCAGCTGCTGGGCGACATGCCTAGCATAGCATGGGAGTGTAGCAACTAGTATATTGAAGCTGCTAATAGTTGAGTGTATATGGAAGCGCATGAGAGAATCAATACAACAAGAGAAGAGTGGCTTGTGTGAGCTCTCAAACACTTGAACCAACAGTGTATAACGCTGGAGGAGAGGGGGAGAGGAGGGGGCACCCCCATAAGGTCCTCTGACAAGCATTGAAGGATCCCTCCTTGGAGACATTGGATGGGCATTGCAAACTTTAAAACTGCCATGAAACTGGGAAAAGGCTCGGTTTGAATATTTTTACTCATATGATGGTGAAAACACATGGAACTACCAGATCTTATGGTCTTGGGTTGTCGTGGGGGTATTGAATGCTTTACATGTATGGCATATTACTATTGGCTTCTTATTTTTATTTTGTTGCTTTGATTGTTGACTGTAAACATGGCCATGCTAATTCGTGTGTAATTTTGTATTGTTGTCATGAATTTTTATTGTTCTTCATTTTCTTCTTATTCTTTCCATTTATGTTTTTTTTTTTTTTTTTTTTTTGTGGGGGGGGGGGGGGGTTCTTGGAAATTTGTTGGGTATGGAAGAAAAGTAATGGAGCTCCTGGGAAGAGTTGAGTGGAACCCAACGGGAAATATAAGACCCAGATGAAGCCCGATGCATAAATAAAAGGGAAGTTGAAGGCAGGAAGTAAGTAAATATGATGACCAAGTGGGCTAGTTGGGTCTATGGAATAAGTGCACAACAATATGACAACCAAGTGGGCTAGTTAGGTCCATGGAAATAAATGGACAGTGACAAGACAACCATAAGATTGACATAAAAGAGAAGAATCTCAAGCTTTGAGACTGCATGGCTGAGATACATCCATTTACATTCTCTACATTAATAATATAGAGAAGGAATAAAATATGTTGTTTGGTCCTATAGGCCTTTTGGTTGAAAACCATCATAGTAGCAAGATAAGCTACTTATGTTTAAAAATATTATGACTATGTGGATGGCATGAAAATAGAGATTGTGATTTCCATGATTGGATAACACAGTGAGAATGTTTGATGGGTTCCAGGCCACATGGAACACCATTGGGAAAGTGGGCAGGAAAGGCCATTGACGGGGTAGTCTATGGATTCACGGGGACAGTTGGCTATGGGATTCGCAGTGGTATATCATTGTACTATGGATTCTCGGTATTGGAGACATTGGAGGTGGTATTGCTTGGTTCTGATGGGTCGAGATGAGGCAATCGGATTCTCGACAATGGTTGACTAGTTTGATTTTAATTCCCTTGAGCATTGCTGAGTGATTTTGGGAATGAAGACAAAGAAGGAAAGGCTACGTGGACCAATATGGGTACAATTGGGTGCTAGCCTGGCTTGGCAAACCACTTAGTATGTGTGAGTCAAAGAGCAAAGAGGAAAAACTAAAGATAATTATCAGTTATTTCATTTAATGAAATTTATAACTATGAACATGATTCAGTTTATTTAAAGTTATGATTCTGCAATAATTTGAATTTTTGAACTAATCTGATTTTGTTGCGATATGAAGTGAATTAAATTGCAAGGTTAACCTCATGGATGAATTTGCTAGTGGGGTATGTTTTGAAGTTGTTGCAATTTCTTTATGAGGAATCTCATAAGATTTGCGTACCTATGATGTATGAAGAGCATTGGATTTGTGTGAAGCTGGTTGCACGTCAAGCAACAATGGGCACAGTGGACAATAACGTTGGACATTGGAGGTAGACAACACTCCAGAAGGAAAGCTATCAAAGTTGGACAAAGTGTCGGGTTAGCAATTGTGAATGTAAATGAAATTGTAATGAGTTGTATTTATAAAGCTCACTATAAAATTGTGTTTAGGTATAAGAACACTAACGACGGTGTTCTTCCAAGGGGGTGGCGTCTGTGGCGACCCTTTCTATTAACTCCCTCATGTAAATAATTGTGAATCTGATTTTGTAAATTGATTACAATGAATTGGCTGAGGGAAAAGGGACATAGATTCAGAGCATGAGGAAGATAATTGCTTGGGAATTGGGAATGGATGGATGAGTGTTTAATGGTCACCATATCCCTGACTGCTTACTAATTGAGGCTTGATTGAGTCTTTAATGGCATTATGGAAAACAAGAGGTGGAGTGTGGGGATTTTTGAATGGAGGACAACCCCTTTACTGCCCTGTCATGCCTTGTGGGCAATGTGGGGAGTCAACATGTAAGATAGAGCATGGGAAGCACGAGAAGAAAACAAGCCCGCGACAATGGGAGGAGGATGATTTGAAAAAGAGAGATAAAAAAAAGAGGGCCTGCAGAGACACAAGGGTAAAACTAAGGAAGAGGAGTGTTGGCCAAAGTGCGAGGATAAGATGAAAGACGGAGAAAATAATTGTTGCTAAAGAATATAGGTGGAGCAAGTGCTCTGGACTCCTGTGTACTTTAGGTGGAGTCATTGTGAGGCTCCGGATTCTTGATATTTTGATTTACAGCTGGAGACCAAATCTTTGGATTCCCATGGAGGCCATTAGGTGGCACTGCTAGTGTGCTATGGATTCCTTGAGACAGGTGGGGACACTAGGTTCTAGATTCTTGATGAGAAAAGTGGGTGGAGAAGCTTGGACCTCTAGATTCTTGTAGTGTTATTAAGGGTAGGGCATTGTAAGTTCTGGATTCCTTGAACTAGTTGTGGGGTGGAGCTATAAATGTCTTGGATTCCCTGTTATTTCTTGCATTTGGGTGGAGACGCACTACGTTCTGGATTCTTGGTGGTAGAGTGGAGGCTTTGTGGACTCTGGATTCCCATGTGAATGGGTAAATGACAAATGTTTTAATCCCTTGAGCACTTCCTTTCATAGGTTTTGAATCAGGCTCGGGGGTGGTTGGCTGTAAGAAAGACTTGCTGTGTAGCCAACCTATGGTTGGGTGGAGAGTGGAAGTCCCAATCTCAGTTGCCAGTCATCAAATCCTCAGATAAGTTACCTACTTGTGCTATCATGTAAATGAACTCCATGTAAATGCTTATTGCTTATGTGAAATGTGAATGCTTAGATGCATGTTTTGTCTTAATGGCTGCAAGGCTACTTGTAAGATTGTGTATGTATGGCCAGTGGTAATTGTGAAAATTTCCTTGAATTGTAGCAACTGGAAATTATTCTTCTAATTGGTCAATTATTAAGCAGTTTATTTGCTATGACAAATAACGAATAACTCACACTGCAATTTCTTCACCATAAAAATATGACGGAAGCAAAAATAGGAACTGAGAAAATAATGCACACAATAAAAGTTTGACACCGTTATTTTTGGACAATTGTCCCCAAAAAACCCAATTTGGGAAAACCGATGCAGCAGATGAGGGTTTTATTATTATCTACTGCAACTACTGGAAATTATTCTTCTAACTCAAAAATTAATTATGCAATTTATTTGCTACGACAAATAATGAATAAAATCACTGCTACAATTCACCAAAAATACTGCGGAAAATAAAATACTGGAAACTAAGAAATTCTAGCGCACACAATAAATTTGACATAGTTATTTTTGGACAATAGTCCTCGGAAAAACCCAACTTGGGAAAACTGGTGTAGATATGAGGGTTTTATTATTAATGTTTAGCAACAATTCTGAGTACAATAATTTAGATGCCCAACCGACAATCTAATCTGAAGAAAATATTGGCAAAAATATTGTGAGATTTTTCTCTCACCCCACAGCTATTTTCTGCCTCCGAAATAGCTTCCCCTGCCTCTGCACTGAGATGCCTGTGTCACCCTTTGTGTAGTGCCTACGCTGTCTCCTCTGAATATTTCGGCTTTCCTTCCTTTGACTCTTCTGGGAACTGAAAATTTTCCTCCTGAAATGCTACTTCTCTCCTCTTCCACCTGCTATTCACCCTTTGGCTCTATCTTCTCTGTTGAGTTGTTGCCACTGAGAAAATCAAACTGCCTAGGCAACTAAGTATCTGCACTGGATGATCTCCATCACCACATCGACTTTCTTTTATAATCCACTGTTGGAGCACCAATGGCCAAGATTAAAACTTAATCAATGGCTAGGATCATTTTTGGGTCGATCTGTGTGAGTTTCTAGATGATTCATGCCTTATCTCAATTAATATTGATTAATTAACCATATTCCCTAAGTTTAGACTTAGGAAATATTTAAAAATCGGTTAATAATCTAATTGAGACACTTCTAGGCGGAATTTCCAGAAACGATTTTTGGGTTTTGGATATCTCATGTATTCTAGCCTCTCCACAAAATTTCGTGGCTAGAACAAATTCGATGCTACAAAAGCTAACAATCTCTGGATGCCCAAACTAGCAATCCGACAACAAGAAATTTGACAAAAAATATTGAGGGAATTTTTTCCCCTCCACAAGAAATCCGACACAACCTGGCTCAGAAAAGCTGGCTATCCAAACCCTTGCGCATGCCCTTTGTGCACTGCTTGTGTAGACCCTCACACATGCGGCTCGAAACTACCTCTGATTAAGCCATCCTGCCTATTGCTGCTGCTGGAAGTGACTTTGATCTAAAATTGATCTAAGACAAACAATTAAGGTATTACAGACTCATGTGCATGGATGTGCCTATGTTATTTTATGCAACGGATCGATAAGATTGCGAAATACACAAACACTGAAGCAGTTAGAGAAAACATAATAAGCAAACATGTAAACACAACAAGTTTAATAAGGAGTTCACCCAATACTCCTGGGCTACGTCTCCCAGTCCAGCCTTCAGTGGTGGCCTCTCTATTATGTTTTCAAAAGCAGAGTTTTTACAACAGTGAGCTCAATTTGAGTCTCACACAGCAGATATGAATCAACAAGACTGTACTTGGATCCCCCAAGTCTCTGGAGTACACAGACTCTACTTACTGAAACTCGACCTCTATTGGTCACAGTAGTATGAGCCCAATCTGAGACTCATACATGATAGGCATATACAGAGGAGTTCGCTTGAACCTCTCAAGCCTTCTCTGGAGTACACAGACTCTTTGACTCTCTCTAGCTCTGTCTGGCTCGATGTTGCCTTTGCTTCTGCAGGTCAGCTCGGCTCCTTTCTGTGTCTAACAAACTCTCTTCACTACTGCCTTCTGCTTGCTCTGTCTCTGTTAGTTCGTGGCTTTAAAGCCATCGACTTCCTGACTGTTCGTTTCTGCTTCTCGGCTTTCTGGTTTCCCTGCCTCTATTCGCCTGAATCCCTCTGTTCGGCGTAATCATCACTGTATAATGCCTCACAGGGAGGTGGCCACCTATTCTGTAACGGATGAGTGTGTCAGGTTCACTGGAAATGTTTGAACGACCGTTTTGTCCGTTAACTCCAAGAATGCCTGCGAAATATGAATCTCCGCCAACGCATCGTCCATATCGGACTTCAAATCTTATATAATTCTGCCTGTTTACCCCGTCGAATCTGGTCATCCATCGGATCGCGTCTCCGCCATCGATCTGGGGGTCCCAGATCCTACGGTCATCGCTCATATCGGGCGGCTAAGTAGCACGATGGTTACCCGTCCGATGTGAGTGGTTTTCTCTCTCTTCCGCTGGACGCGTGGCAATCGATGTGTGGCATCGGGCGGGACTCTATTGAAACCGCTTACTGCCTCGAGCCATTCCGATATCCTACTGGTTTTGTGGAATCCCACTCCGTCAGAATTGAGGCATCATTTTCCACGTTTTATAACATTTTCGGGTCTGGGCGCTCGAGGCTTATCCTTCTTTGAGGGGTTTTCCCTGCAATATGCGATTAGCAACTTGTCAGAAACTGCTCCCGTTTCTCGAATTAACCTCTAGTTTTGCCAATTTGTGCCAGTGCGCGTTACCATGGGCCAACGGCCTGCGCGCTTCACCAAGGGTCCTCGTTGCTTCGCGCTGATCACAAATTGCCATTGTCACGAGGATATCTCTGATAAGCTTGACCTTTATAAGACTTTGAAACTTTGGCATAATTTTAAGAGTTCATGAAAACTTAGAGAGTGTTCTAGGATCCAATTCGGATCAGACTCTCTGGCCCTCTGGAAAATTATCCCGACCTTAGAACTTGAATCGACCTCCTCCACGGCCAAATCGAACTGCTCACTAAAGCTGGCTGCATAGTCCCTATGCAACCTCTAGTGGAATAACTCTGCCTCTTGCTGTTGCCTCTCCAGAATTCGAAACTTCCTCTGGAATCACTTCTGTTGCTCCCTCTCAGCCTTTACGTCCTTTTTGGCTCGAATCTCTCTCCCTTCTGAATCACTGCAACTGGGTAGCTCAATTTGCCAAGGAAACTCGCTTTCTAAGTGTCTCTTCCTCAACCCCATCGACCTACTCTTATAATCTCTCATTGGTGAACCAACAACCATGATTAGATTCTCATCAATGGCTAAGATCATCTCTGAGTCGATCCATGTGTGTTTATAGAGAATTCTCACCTTTATCAATTAATTACTGTTAATTAATCACTTTTCCTAAGATATAATTAGGAAATATTTAATTATTGATTAATTAACTTAATTGAGCCATCTCTAAGTGTTTTCTCCTGGAACTTTTTCTAGGTTTGGAGCTCTTGTGTTTCTTAGCCTCTCTGATCAAAGTAGAGACTAGAACACTTGTCCGATGCTACAAAACTAACAATAATACTCCAACGAACGATGGTTAAATGATATCTTCCTTTATTCTTGGAATTTATTGTTGATTGTTATGTTTTATATGATGAGAGTTGTGTGGGGTCCCTATTCAAAAGGCTAATTTGCATTGTATTGAAATGATCTGTGTTAAAAGGCCTGTGTTCTTGCATTGTTTAACAGAGTGCGCCTTTCTACCTGCCTATAATAGCATGGCTGTGTAAGTTTCATTTTAAGCTAAGGAGGGATCATGGTAAAGGCATAACCACTATATATATAGATATACTATACAAAGCTCAGGAGAGATTGTTGTGTTTGACTAAGTGTCATGGGCATGTATATAAATGTAAGCTGATGAGGGATTGGCTCGACATTGTCTAAGTGTCAAGAGTGCCATTGAAATATATATTCATATATAAGCTCAAGAGGGAGTCACATAATTCTAAGTATCGAGGGTAGGTATCTTCTCTCAATACATACATATATATGTGTGTGTGTGTGCATACATGCTGGCCACCCCTTAAACTTTCTACATGTCAAAGGTATGATGGTGGGGTCATTTCCATTATGTGACGGGTGGAAAATTTCCAGTCTCGCCCTGGTGTGAATGCCTTGTAACGAGGTTGATGAAAGGGAGTAGGGTGGGGTGAGAGAGATGATGAATTTTCTTGTTACGAGATGGACAAGTCTCTGTCTTGGTCTTAGCCTTGAAAAGGTGGTTTTTTAAGCAAGAATGTGGGGAAGTTAGGTTGAGGTGAGATGATATGGAGATCCAAAGGCTGGGCCCCACCTAAAGGGGCAAAAATATTTATAAAGGGAAAGTATGCATTTGCACAAAGACCGGGAGCCTAGTGGGTTTGGGGATAAGGCAACATGCTAACATGAAGGCAGGGGGACATATAGCGTGCAAGAAGTGTGCCACATGTGAGCAAGTGCTCAAAAAATCAAAGTGTCAGAATTTTGATAAACTTAGCTTCAGATCGAAGATCTCGTCATTCTGATTCCAACGGTGCGAACGACACTCAAATCTGAGCTCATATGAAAAAGTTAGAGCAAGTCAAAGTTCAGGTTTGACTTGGACACATGGCAGGATTGGATGATGTGGCAAGGCCCTTCAGCGAATGGGGAGGCGCCAAGTGGCAGGCTGCCATTGGCCCCCGCATATTGCAAATCGCATGTCACAGGCGGGTCGATGTTAAAAATCGGCCCTAGAACAGCTATGGTGCGATATGGTAAGGCAGGCAAGAAGGCTTTCAAGAATCGGCTGGAGGAGCAATGCGATGGATCGCAATCGCACATCGGCGCAGGGAAGGCATTACGGAAAATCGGCCCCAACGTTCTTGGAGTTGCGATGCGATGGATCGCAGATCGTAATCGCACTTCGCAAAAGACAGGCGGAAAGGCATTAAGGGATCGGCCCCAGAGTTGCGATGCGATGGATCGCAGATCGTAGTCGCACTTCGCAGAAAAACAGAATTCCCGCATATATGGACCGCCGATACTTTGCCGAATTGCGATTTGCGAAAGGATCCTGGACGCGATATGTTTATCGGTTACGGTTAATACTTCTGTTTGGTCTGCCACATCGCAATTGCACATAGCTGGTAGTGTTCATAGACTATAAAGCCCGCTGGTTTCCATGCCGGTTGCGATTTGCGATAAACAGTTGGCCGACAGATTATGGCTCGTTGCGCGACGACTTTTTTGCCCAGTTAGTGCGTTTTTGTGGCTAATTTGTAGGATCATGTCGGAAATGGGGCAATTTGTGGAGCGAATATTGGGAGAACTAGGAGAAGTCATAACTTCTTCAGTTTTCCACCAAATTGGATGCAAAAAGAGGCTAGATAGCCATTTTTGGACATTCTAAACTGATTGGAGCAGGTTTCAGAAACATTGAGCATTGTAAACACAAATTTTTACACTTTTGAGCATAATAGAGAGGCCCAAGCCATTGGAAGCTGGACCAAGGAGACGTAGCCTAGGAGGGGTGAACTCCTTTATCATGTGCTTGTTGTAATGTGTTTTTGATGATGTTCTGTACATGTTTATGCTGCTGTTCAGTTTCTGGTTTATGTTAAATTTCTCATAAAATTAACATAAAAACTCTTCATTTCACTTGCAAAAATTGATGAATCCTTAAGCACAATGAAAGCATTTTGTTTATAATCTGAGGAAGATCTTAGCACTGCAAACTAATATTCTAAATCAGATCAACATGGGAGGTACAAATCACCATATCGGAGGCTCAAATGGTGATTAGATTGTGGCCGTTGATTACTCAACAAGAGATTATAAGAGGAAATTGATGGGCATTTGGAGAACAAATCAGAGACAGAAATTTGCAGTGATAGCAAGGGTGCAATGATAGCGTGAGGGCACCAACAGATTAAGATCAATTGTGCTTAAAGATAGGATTGTTGGAGGAAATTCTTCAAAGCGATTTCAAGAGTTTGTAGGAGATCGATTTATTTTAGAGAGGTTGAGTTTCTAGTAGTGCAAATTGACTCAAAGAGGTCGAGTTGCTGGAGCAAGGAGAATTTTCTAGAGGGATAGAATTTCTTAGAGAAAGTCGAGTTTGTTTGAAGATGTCAAATTCCAGAGGAGACCAAGTTTGTTTTCCTATCCAATGTGAGTTGCCAGTGAGGGCTGAGTTTTTAGGGCCACATATGTGGTTCGATTTAGTGAGCTAGAGGGAGTCTAAATTGGATCAGGGGGGCCGAGTTGTCTCCAGGAAGCCAAATCGACTTGTAGAAGTGAAAGAAACAATTTTCTAGAGGTTTGCTAATTTACAACAAACAATTGTAAATTTTCAATCACAGAATTTTGTTGAAGAATAAAAAAATACTCATTTGCAGAATTGGTTTTCCCCACGGGGTTTTTCCGGGACATTTGTCCAAAAATATTGGTGTTCATTATTTGTGTGTGTGCAATATTTTCTCAGTTCCTGTGGTTTATTTATTTTCTGTGAAGTTGCAATAGTGTTTTATTCAGTGTTTGTTGCAAAGAAATTGCAGAAGACAAATAATCAATTGATAGGAGAATAATAACCAGTTAACTGCAACAGTAATTAAAATTTCACACAATTCAATTACAGTACTATGCAATGCTAACATACAATGCATGACCTAAGTATAGAAAATAACCAATGCAACTAGCATATCATTAGATCAAGATAACATCTCTTGCCCCTATGAATCATTGAGATAGAACAATAAAACATCACAATCACCTTTGCAAGATTGGCACATTGAATCACAAGGGTGGAAGGTGGGAAAATAAGATGACCATGTATCATGAAAAAGAGTCATGGATGAGGAGGGAGAAGAGGAATCCAATTTGCACCATTGGATCCTTTCTCTCAGCCTAAGTATAGAGTAATCAATGATCAAGCTTAGGAACTTTCGCTGAAGAGAAACCTCAGGTAGACAATCCTCCAGGCCATCTTCAAGATCACTTTCAAAGTGCTCTTCTAGATGATCAAGGGAGGATTCTTGCTCAAGGTACTCTTCCTCATCACTACCTTGTTCTCCTTCATCAATAGAATAATCAAGATGATAAAGGGCGATGTTTTCCTTTGGATGGAAATGATCTTCTTCAACTTCTTTATTATAGCTGAGGAGACCTTCTTCTTGGAGAGCAATAGTCAAGTCTTGAATGACAACTTCAATATGACACATTGGTCCCCAATACTTAAGAAATTCTTCAATGAATACCCCAATAGAAGGGATGCTCTTTGGTTTGCATCATTTAAGCCAATCTCTTTGATCATCCCTAAAGCTATTAATGAAGAATATCATGAGAGCTTCCTCATGAACCATGTCGATCTCTGAAGTATATTGAAAATTTTGGCAACTTGATTCACAATTGATGAAGGATTACCATAAAATTTTGGGACATTCATCATTGAATTTATATCCAATCGATTTGGATATCCAGGAATATCCTTGACATCTAAAGCAGGGTATATCTCATGCAAATCCCAAGGAGCCATTGCCTTGAGTTTTGCATAGCAACCAAATGAGGAGTCGCCAGGGTGAATTTAAAATGCCTTGGGAGATGCTTACTCCACCCTACAATCATCGAATTTGGAAGTTCAATGAGGAACAAGGGCTTCATTCTTCCAATGGAGTTGCTAGAAGAGGGTCTATCTTGTCATTAGAGATATTCTCCTGAAAGGGATGAAGTTAGATCTTCAAATTACAAGGATGAAGCACACACTTTGTCCTCGACAATGATGCCAAAAATGTTGCTGCAAAATCTAGCAAGCCTTGTGGAGGGGTACCCTACAAGGCAATCACTATACCAATCACTATACCAAGTGACAATAACAAGGTAGTGGCCCATTGTCACCACAACTACTACCCCTTGCTCTTTATGGACTTTCACCAATGGGAGGAGTATCGGTGGGTAGGTCACCTAAGAGATTTTCTACGCTTAAAGGTATAAGGTGACTAAGAGGCTTCTAGGGGAAAGGCACAATTTTGGAACAAGGCTCCAACAATGAAGAAAGGGTAGTTTGTTTCCCAAGTAGAGGCCAAATTGAGGCAATGCAAGACCTAGGGTTTGATTGATATGTTGTGTGTTGGGATGACCCAAGGTCAAGATGCCAAGAAAAGGTTTCCAATAATAGGTATTAGCAAGATAAAGGCACATGAAACCTTCAACAAGCCCTCAAGTTGAAGCTATAACCAAACTAGGGTTTTATCCTAGGGAAAACAACTAGGGCAAGAGAAATTATGGATGAAAATGGAAGGAATGGCCACCAAGGGGAATGATTTTGAGGCAACCACTCAACCCTAGATGTTGATACCTTCCAAGACCAAAAACTCCTCTTCCTAGCAAATTATTGTTAGTTTTTGGTAGCATCGGAAGTGCTCTAGCCTTGAAAATTAGTGGAGAGGCTAAGGCACATGAGTTCTAAAGAACTCAGAAACTGTTTGGTGAAATTCCACCCGGATTGTATTTTATTAAAATAATTAATATTTTTAATGGGGTTCCTAAGTCTAAACTTAGGAAAATTAAAATATTAATGGGTATTAATCAAAATATGGGTGAGAATGATCTAGAAGGCAGATCAAGTCATGTTTTAATCTTAGCTGTTGATTAGAGACTTAATCTCGGTCGTTGAAGACTCAACAAGAAAAGTATAAAATGGAGGCTTGGGGTTCATTTGGAAACACACACGGAGAGAACGAATTGATCAAGAATTCGATTCCTAGGGCAGGGTTTGCTAAGGATTTCGAATTAAGTGATCATTCTGCAGCAGAGGGGCAGTGAGAATCCGGGAGAAGGAATTTCTGGAGAATATAGACAGAGAGGCGGAGAGAGCCAGCAGAGCAGAAAAGCTATCTGTCATGCAAAATCCAAAACTACTGAAATAGCCAGGAACTGTTGGAACAGCTGGCAGAGCTGACACAGAGGGCAGAGAAAGTGACACAGAGCCAATGTAGAAATAGCCGGGGTTAGCCAGTCTTGTTCCGAATCAGCCGGATTGCCGGGTGAAGTGAAGGTAAAACTCACTCAGATTTTCTGCTAGTATTTTCTCTGTAAAGGATTGCTAGATGAGCATTGTAGATTTGTATTTAGATATTTCTCCTGCATAATAATAAACCCTCAGAACTGCTGCATCGGTTTTCCCACATTGGGTTTTTCCGGGGACTATTGTGTCCAAAAATAAGTGTGCCCTATGTATCTTGTTCTTTGCTCTGTTTTCTGTTTCATGAGATCAAATATTTAATTAATGTAGGCTGCAGATGTAATTTGCTTCAGTATTTATAAGAATAACTTGGTTAATGTATATTAAAAATCAAGTAGGTGAAGTAGATTTAGATTTGCTGCAGTAGGGGTTCCTTTAGAGTGTAGGAATTTTCACATGGTATCAGAGGATTGATTTTGAAACAGAAAGAGTAGATCCAGTGTTGAGCAATGAGGCCGAAAGATGCACTTAGTAACAATTCGAATCCCCTTGAAGGGATTGCACAATCCTTGCCGGGAAGCAGTTCTGAGGAAATTTCTCTCTGAGTGAGACAATAGAGAGGTATGATTTCTAGTTTGTGAGCTTGCAGAGGCAGAGGGAGTGATGCAGAGCCTCAACGCAGTGCTTGAAGGGCGCAGTTCCTGTCGGGGCAGAAATCCGTCGGAAAAGAGCGAAGCCACATAGAAGGGGAATTTTCTCCTCAGAGGACTTCCAGCCAAGGAGTCTGAATCTTCACTTGCTAAACAACAGCGGAGAGGGGTAGATCTACAAGCTCCAACAGGGAGTGCATAGGCCGGTCTAGTGTTGTGCAGAGGAGAGAGGAGGTCATTTGACATTTGCCAGAGATGGCAGCCGCATCTCTAGGAGGGAGGTGGGGAGATTCAGAGTTGTAGTTTGAAAGAAATATAGATGGGCATGATCCTTGAGGAGTCCACCTCTTGGATCAATTTCTTGCTACGGGAACCAAGATTCAGCAGATTCAGCAGTAGCGAGATGGACTTAGTGTCAGATGATGCAGTGGAGTGTTTGGAGGACAGATGCAGTAGCTGGGGACCAGAGACTGATCAGCACAGAGCAAGGTTGGTAGCAGTGTAGTTGGCACAGTGCAGGAGTCAGCAGCAACGCAGAAGATTCAGAGGGTCAAAATCAACAACAGTAAGATTCCAACATTCATTGTATTATGCTGAACACAATTAAGTTCAACTAATTTTGGATGTTTTTTAGTTGCTTCTCTTAGCAACTGAGTTGCAGTACGGATGTAGTGTTAGCAGTGGCAGTGCTAGCAGCATAGTAGATGCAACATTTGAGAGGGAGCTGTAGTACAGATGCAACAGTGGCAGTGCTAGTAGCATAACAGATGCAACATTTGAGAGGGAGCTGTAGTACAGATGTAGCAGTGGCAGTGGCAGTGTCATGGGTAGCAGTACAGTTGCAGCAGGAGCATAATGTTGGTGGTAGCAACAGTGTAGAAAGGAGGTGCTTCAGAAATAAAGCAACATGCAGGTGGACATTGTTGTTAGAGCACTTTCCTCGCTAAGAGGGAGTGGTTTAGTTTTTGGTAGCATGGGAGGTGCTCTAGCCTTGAAAATTGGTGGAGAGTCTAAAGAACCCATAAACCGTTTGGTGAAATTCCACCCTGATTGTATTCTATAAAAATAATTAATATTTTTAATGGGGTTCCTAAGTCTAAATTTAGGGAAATTAAAATATTAATGGGTATTAATCAAAATATGGGTGAGAATGATCTTGAAGGCAGATCAAGTCATGTTTTAATCTTCGCTGTTGATTAGAGACTTAATCTCGGTTGTTGAAGACTCAACAAGAAAAGTATAAAATTGAGGCTTGGGGTTCATTTGGAAACACACATGGATGGTGGAGAACGAATTGATCAAGAATTCGATTCCTAGGGTAGGG